>ML435417.1:10927-26601 GCA_005239525.1 Nicotiana knightiana | reverse complement strand
AAGGAGTTACCTTATTTTGGATAATTGGCCAATTATTAAAGAATAAATTAGTAAAATGCGGTGCTGCTTATAATAATACAGAAAATTCTAGTCCCGCTGCTGTTCATGTTGCTGTTGCAGAGAAGGGACAAGAACAACTTTCAATTCCAGTTTCTTCAGTTGATGATTCAGCTCCTAGCACTTCTAATCTTCAACCTGATGAAGTAGCAGCATGCCAAGATCCATTAACTTGTCAAGGAAGTGTTGTTCCTGTTAGTGGAAGTTATCAGATGGTCGAATTCATGCCCTTCCCCACTTTTTACTGAGCAGCAAAACATTTGTCATTTGGATTCCTTTGCGTACTTACAAATACTCCAGTTTGTCGGTTGCAGGAGATGGACAGCTATCCTTCCTTGGAAGCAGATATCCTTGGGGTAACTACTACGTCAGGTATGGGGGAATTTTCAGGTTCCTGCACGTGTACTTTATCATGTGCTGCACTCATTTTTAATTTCTAACGTTTATTCAGGGCAGAGTACCAGAAGGTTTCAACCCAAGTCCAAGCTACAAGTATACAGAGAGAGATACGACGCAAGCATCCCTGATTCAGATGCAGTAGAGTCAGTTTCATGTCAGCCAAATTCACACTCAGTTCATTCTGAAATGGTTTTTGTGGATAGAGGGAAGGAACATGGATTCCCTGCTGATGATGCCCTTGATTTCTCAGACAGAGGATTTGATAATAATATTATTACAGAATCTACTGATGAATTTCCAGTTCATGAAGAATATGTTATCGAGGCTTCGCATTCAGATGTTGGCATCCCAGCAGAACTCCCTGAATCTACTTCTCAGATGCCCGAGGAACCTGTAAATCAATAAACTGTTTTTCAAACTCTTTTAGTTACTTCTCAATTTTTGAAATAGTTTGCCTTGCTGGTGGAGCCCTTTATTTCTCATCTTAGCCCACTTGCAACTATGTCTGTTTAGGTACATCAGAGGCCAAAGACTAAAAAGCAAAAATTGCCTGCATCTGATCTTTCTGCAATTACTGAAGAGAACGGAGCGGGTAGATCATTAAGGAGTAGAAGAAAGTCCGTAAATGCAAATAGACTAGTAGATGAGTCTGAAGTAGTAGCGGATGATGGGGAATATGTGCCTGAACAACCTAATGATTCTGTTACAAATGGTAATGATGAGGATCTTCTGGTGGAAAATGAATCACAAGAGAAAAAAGTACAGAAAAAGTCAAAGAGAACAGTTGCTGAGGATGGAAAGCAAGTTAGGAAGAGTAAAAAGACCACTGAAGCTTCAGACCAGGCAGCCAACAAGAAACCTAAGAAGTTTTCTCACTCCACTCGTCAAAAGAGGAGACAAGGTAAGCCTAGTGGGTGTTGCTGACATTTGGCATAGTGTATTTATCTTTTCTTGACCAGGCACTTCCTTGTTTACAGTGAACAAGGCTTTGCTTGAGGCTCCCGAGTATGAGATTGACTACCAAAAGGTACCTATTAAGGATCTAATTATATTAGGAGAGCACAGAGAGCGGCTGGCGGTACGTTTCCTCTTGCATTCTCTTGTTTGCACCCCAACCTCCTAGAAAGAGGAAAAATTAAAAATGACACAGTCATTCTTGATTCTCTTGTTTGCCTTCTTGCCATCCTTGCAGAAAAAAGATGCTGCAGCTTCACAAATACCTACTACAGATCAGAGGTACCAGAAGCTTTTTTACAATTAAATATACAGTTATCTTTTGCTTTATTTGCGAAAAAGATACTAACCTGCATTTATCCTTTCGATTGGGTTTTCTTATATTGTTGTTGATAGTGAAAATGGTAGATGATCTGTGGTAGAGACTTCATTTATTAGGTCTTTTTTTCTCATTTCAGATCCATCTTCTAACTCGTCGAGCACCATAAGTCTCTTTTGTATCGTCTACAGCTTCATTATTTTCTCTACTTTTAGATAACGCTTCTAACCAACCTGCCCAACTACTTTTTCCAGAATTATGTGAAGACTCCTCCCTTATTGCCCTTTTCTCAGCTCTTCCTCTTTTTTCTAAGCTACGTTGACCAGCCAAGAGAACCATCTTCCCCAAAGCTAGCATCAATACTGTTCCAGAAATGGTCAAGTCGTATTTGCTTGCATAATTAATTAAGAAGTAAAGAAGGACAGAACAAGCTCTGTTCAATCTGCGCCTGAAACAAGGCAGTACAAACTCTCTGTACCTAGCCCGCCACTTAAACCGGCAGAGACTGAGAGGTATACTAAATATACCAAGTTCAAGTCTTACAGTAGCTGGATTCATAGAAGGTGTATTAGCACAGTGGTAAAATTGTATCCAATGCAGATATCTCCATCAGCAAATGGAAGTGTGTTGGAAAAAATTAACATGAATTTATTTGTTAGTTGCACCAAAGCATTTTCACATACATAATAGCATGACAGAATAAAATGATTTATATTCGAGGATTGCTTCCTTGTAATTTCATCTGAAATTTGCAAATTGCTCTAAGAGTTTTTACCAAGTATAACACAACGGAAACTAACAGTAGTTGATGCTCTTAAAATATCAATGCAAAATGTCTTTTAAACAAGGTAGTGCTGCGTGTATGGTGAAGTTCTCTTTCAGTCATGATGAATCCAGTAATCTAGTTATACTTGGAGACTAACATGTAGCTTAGGTAGCTTCTTATTTGGAAATCTTTCACTAAAGACCTACTTCAGCAACCAGATATTAGGGAATTTCTAGGAAATGCATGCATGCATATTTTTTGGGCTAGTCCTCCTGCAAAGTGCATCCTAACAAGCTACTACTTGGTATCTAGAAATCCTTCCTGAACGACTGCCTCAAAAATCCTTGCACACTGCACTATACCGTTTAACTACCTAGAGTTTCAAGAATCCATGCCAACACAAGTCCTTTAAAGATTCCTTGCCCAACACAAGGTTTTCACTACCCAACTCCACAACTGTTTTACTGTAAACCATACTACTTCTGTATTGGCCTAGAAGGGCTCGATTAGTACAGTGCAGAAGGAGAGAAGGAATTTC
The DNA here is from genome assembly GCA_005239525.1 of Nicotiana knightiana. Lineage (NCBI taxonomy): Eukaryota > Viridiplantae > Streptophyta > Magnoliopsida > Solanales > Solanaceae > Nicotiana > Nicotiana knightiana. The sequence continues at coordinate 23,568 of ML435417.1, read as the reverse complement.
TGAATCCGCACAAGCACCAGTATCAAGTTATCAACAGGCACAATGACCAAATTTTCTGAACAGGAACAGAACTGACGATCTGTACGTTCAATATCTGAAGTATCTTATGCACATAAAGAAAGCATGATATGTCATGGGTGAGAACCTGCCTCTGCTGCTTAGTCCACCCACCAGATAAAGCTTGGATTCCATGTGCATACAATTTTTTGATCTCACAAACCTCATATCTGCAAGGTTCTCTCTGGTGGGCAACTACCTGAGTTTTGTAGAAGAATCTTCTCCCTTGACCAATCAAGACAATATTCCATACTATCTCTGCACCTATAAGCATTCATAAGAGAGAAGCAAGTGCTCATATTGTCTAGAGCACCATTTGCTAACTCGTATATAGAAGAAAAAAGATCAATAAAATTCCTTCCCGTCTCTTTTGAGGAAATGGCAAATTTACGTGTCAAGAACTCTAACCTTTAGTATTAGCTTGTAAATTTTGCATGTTCTTATAATTGAGAAGTACCCTGGGTATTTGATGTAAGTTTTACATTTCTCCGTCACTTATCTTCTCACTTATCTTCTTACTCCATGCTCGTTCTGGAGGTAATTCCTCTATTCTCTATACAATGAACTTTTATATGGAAAAGAAAACCTATTTTATCCTCCAAGATGGTGAGCATTAGCAAGGGAGGATATCTCCTCAAATCCCAAAAATTTGGAATTACTCCAAAATAGACGCCCTTTGATTTATATGCTGGTATGCCATAGTTAGTGTTATCCTATCCTACATAAATGTTGGATACTAGTCCTTATAAAAAAAATAAAAAAAATAAATGTTGGATACTTTTGTCCTGAAAAATTCTTGTGATTTGCTCAAGCTGAACTATAAGCTAACTTTGGGGCATAAATTATGCTAATTCCAAGTTCCTAAAAATGGCCTTAGGATTTAATGGTTATGTTCTCAATTAGTATTGCTCTGTCCAATTTCTAATGGTTCCTTTGGAGGCTGTTATTTGCTAGGATCAGGAAGCTGGAAGGTAGCCGTCATGTGAAGAACTGTTTTCACTAGTCATAGGAAAATGCAAAAGAGATGCCATTGGTCAACACTTAGAAGTTTACATGTGTTATAAGTTTATGCTCCTTGAACCTAATATGGTTCTTAGTAAGTATATTAGGTGATCTTTGACCATGGTTAAAATGTATAATTTCGTCATATCTAGTGGGCGTTCGGACATAAGAATTGTAAAATTCCAAAAAAAAGTGAATTTTTTTTTTCAAGTGAAAATTGTATTTGAAAAGTAGAGTTGTGTTTGGACATGAATATAGTTTTGGGTTGTTTTTGAAGTTTTGTGAGTGATCCGAGTAAAAACTTTTTTCAAGCGAAAATGATATTTGAAAATTAGAGTTGTGTTTGAACATGGATATAATTTTGGGTTGTTTTTGAAGTTTTGTGAGTGATTTGAGTGAAAATATTGAAAAAGAACTTTTTGGAGTTTTTTAAATTTTCGAAAAATTCCAAAAATTCATCTTCTAAGTGAGAACTTGAAAATTTTATGGCCAAACACTTATTTCGAAAAAAGGGGAAAAATTCTTATGTCCAAACGGGCTCCTAATATGAGAGAAGTTATGCCGTACAGTACATTATATTTACTCTCGGGTACCTAAATATATTCAAAAGAGGTAACTTAATAAGGAAAAGGGATTTTAGAAGTTCAATGTGTTTTGCAATCAGTGGCTTTTGTTGTGGCATGGTTTTCTTTCTTATATCTTGGAGGTGTTACATGTTTTTTTTCCCTTTTGGGACTATGTCCTCTCTTTTCCAAGTTACAATTTCTCCATGATTTGTGCTTGTGCAGTGCTGGTGCTTCTGTTTCTAATTATAATGAGGATGAGACCTATCCTTCAGATGACGGCGCAGAAGATAATGATCATCAAATAGGTTCTCGGGCTCAAGATTCTTCTGCCTACTTCAATTATCAAACTTATATGGACAAAACACCAAGCACAAGGTGGTCAAAACAGGAAACAGAACTGTTCTATGAGGTACATCCCTCTCATTTATAGCTTCTGAATGATACAGGTGTAAATGGGGGAATAATTAAAATTTGAATTGGAAACTTCAATCATAGATAGCGAATTCTAGAATTGCAACTTATAAAATGCTCAAGTTATTAGTTGATGCACCTAGGCGTTCCCAGTCTGGAAGATCTAGTTTGAAGGTTCCTTTCTGTATATCCTTTTTATAAAACTGTCAATCATGTTGTCAATTTGTTTCAATTTGTTGAGACCTTCCTATGAGGTAGTAGCAAAAAACTCATGTAGGACATCTTTGTTGCTAGCTATCTAAATGTTACTTGTTTTCTCTATTTGAAATAAGCGTACTTGTCAAATTTACATAGAAATATTTGTCCCAACCAAGCGAGAACTGTGGAACGCGATGGCATCTACAATTGTGGGTAGATGCAGTTTTAAAGCAAAAAGAAAATAAGTATTTCTATATAAGGGATGCTTGATAGACTAGATTAAGGCTGGTCGTTGTATATGTTACATGGACTCATTCACAGGTGTATATCTGACCTAGGTGTAGGTGAGAGCCGGTTAATGCTATGTAGCTTTTTGTCCATTTTAGTGTATTTTGAAGAATTAGCACGAAATCTCCGTTCCTGTGTCATTCAACATGGATACTTCAAAGGAAGACGAACAATTCATGTGATATAATTTTTGTAGAACATAGTTACCTTTTCAGGAATATAGTTGTTGGAAAGTGAGAAGCTGGTCTAACTAAAGTAACAGAAAAAAGAAATTGGGAAGCTGGCACCAACATTAACTTCTTTGGCATCTTTATATCCTCAGCATGTAAATTAGTAGAGAAAGGGGATCTTAGATAAACTTGAGAAATCGTGGAAATCTGATTTTTATTAATATATTTTGTTTAAAAATGGCGTTTGTTGATACTGAATGCACGAAGACCATGCAGTATATACAGCAGTTTACAAAAAATCAGCTGTTTTACTTAAGACTAATGAAGCCCTGTCAAGATTCTATGGTAAAGAAAACCGTCTATCAAATTATGTGCACATAGAATTGCAATTTCTTATGTTCTGGTAAAGAATAATGAAGAAATGAATAAATTTGATAAATGGGGTGTGGAGGAGATAGTATGGAGAACTGCATTATATGGTTTGGACTTGTGCAAAGATAGATTGAGCCCTTTCATAAGATAATTCTTTTTGATAAATTCCCTTTTATAAGGTAATTAGTTGTTAACCTCTATTTTAAGAGTAGTGGAGCAGAATCCCAATGTTACAAGAAATCAAGCAGTTGAAAAAATGGTACAACTTTTGACTTATAGGTGTCATGGCACCCAGGAACGGATCCACCCCTTTACAATGGGGTGGCATGGCACCCGCTAAGATGATAAATTTTTTATGTCTATGTTGAATTTTTCTTAAATTAGGTTAAATATCTGATCCTACCACCCGTAGCCGTAAATTAGACAAAGGTGCCATGACTGGTCGATCCTTTTGAAAGCTTTTCTCGTGTGATTGAAAATTATCTGGAACCTTGTCTGACTTTCCCTTTTCATGTGCTTTTTATTTCTTCTTGTTCCAGTTATTTTCCTTTGCGGCTACCTCCCAATTTTCCATTTATCGTTTCATTATATTTTGTATTTTTCTTTTCTTTTTTCTATTGTTTATATGTGGTCTCTAACAAGAACACTCAAAAAATGAGACCCGAAATTATAAAATTTTATAAAATAAACATTCCTCTTAATCTCAAATTTATGAGTTTTCTTTCATATCCGCAAAATATTAGTCTTATAAGAATTTCGATTGAGATCAAACTTTTTTCATCTTTTTTTTATTATATCATAGAAAATTGTGTTATTCTATGGTTATTAAATATAATTTAAATCACTTTACTATTAAATTATGACAAAAATTTCGTAAGCATTGCTTAAAAAATATGAGTTTTGTGATTTTGATTCTTAAGAACTTGTAGTTTATTTAATTCTATACTTGTGGCGTATAATTTATCTATTGAAGATATTTTAAAAAAATTTCTTATTCTTATTGATGATTCGCTTATTGAAGATTTTATCTTACTTGTGTAAATTTATTTTAATATACAAAAAAAGATGTAATTTTCTTGTGAAAATGTTGACTTTACTTGTGTTGTTATAATAAAGGTATGATTCCTTATTTAAAATGCTAATTACGTCTATTCTTTAATATATGAGAAGTAAATTGTATTTGCAAATTAAAAATACCTATTAAGTCGACCCGAATAAACTAAAAAGAAATCGAATAAACATTCCTAACAAATTTTATATTAGTCATTACAAGGTATACATTAAAAGAAATTAGGGCACCCGCCACCTTCAAATCCTAGATCCGCCTCTGATGGCACCAATTAGAGCTACATGGACGGACTTCATGTGATTGAGCACAAATTGTACTGTTATGCACTCCCTTCCTCTTTTTCCTTGGTTTGCTCTTGGACATTTACAACAAAACTTGTCTTCAGGCTGTGCAGCAGTTTGGGACTGACTTATCCCTGATACAACAACTTTTTCCTGGCCGGACACGTAGACAGCTAAAGCTAAAATACAAGAAAGAAGAGCGGCAACATCCATTTAGGCTTCATGATGCTCTAACCAATCGTTCCAAAGGTAAATTTTCTTCAACTCTCTCTACTGCACTCACATCTATTTATTTTTCCAAGACTCATTTATCATTTGATAACATTTCGTTTAAATGGGCATAAAATACAATTTGAAGATACATTGGACAAATGAATATCTTTTTTTCAGAGAAACCTTCCATTAAGAGTAAGGTTTCATCAGCATGGAAAACATGACTTGGGTGTGGCTGAAAGTATACATGCATAGCCTGTTGTTATGGCTGATCCAAGTCCAGAAATGAATTAGAGCCTGACTTATCAAAAAAAAAAAAAGGGAGAAGAAAAAGGAATTGCAGCCTGGATTCATATTCCAGAATTCTTTTCCTTTTTCCTCATTTCATGTTTGTCTTGTGATCCTCTGATCTCGGTCTACTGTATCTGTATGTTGAATTCTCCTCTCAAATGACATATGCATGATCTGACGTTTCGATATCTTTTATTATTTTTAATATTTTTCAACATGGTTTATGCATTTTAGTCTCCAGAATTGAAATTCTAGATCTCCTCCATGACACAGCTTTTTTCTTCTGCTCTATTTTCGTTGATATTAGTCTTGTATTCATCTTGTTTGACCACAAATCAGTACTAAAGAACTGAAATTTATTTTGCGAATTGCTACTTTATGGTTCCAAAAAATGTAAACAAGGTCAGGTTCCGTCCTACGTTGACTGCAGGAACATACAGGTTTTATCATAGTTTCTACAATTGAGCTAGTATTACGCTTGTTTACTTATGGACATGCTATGTATGTATTTTTTCAATTGAATCTCATAATCTGTTTTTTAGTTTAGAAAAAAATGGTCTTGATATCCTGATGATTCAGTTTCAGGAAATTGTTTATTTAATGTAACGATGATCTCATTATTTGTTTTTTTTCTTACGTGTCTCTCGCTTGACCAGACCAACATTAATGGGGTTCAGAAGCACAGTAACTACTCCCCTAAACTTTGCTTTCTGTTTATTTGGAAAACATATTGATATCTTATCTTGATTTGACTTTTACCGTAGCCCATAATCATTAGTATATTTGTAAAATGTCTAAAGCTGGAGTTATTTAACCGCCATGCACCACGTAAGTTATCGGTGACATCTGACCATCATAGAAGGAAAAAGAACCATTGGCCTGAAGAAGAGAAAGCCTTTGCCTCTAAAATGTGTCATGTTTACTAATTGTTCTGCAGAGTTTTACATGATAATATACTTGTTGCAGATCATTCCCACTTTGAACGAGTAATTGAGCGTTTAAAACAAATTGAAGCCGAGGAATTGCAGAAAGCCGATAAAGATGAGTCAATTGACTTGACAGGGGAGGAGGAAGTGGAGGAGGGAACTCAGGAGATCAATGTATGAATCTTCTCTTGCTTGTCATCTTCTTTTTTTTTTTTTTTTGAAACTGGTAAAGTATTATATATATTAATAACAGAATCCTGGTACTTAGTACCAGAGAATTACAATGATTGGAACCTTTTACACCAAAACAAAAAGAAATGGTTCCATCTATACAGAAGTTCTAATCCTGCAGTGAATCTACAAAATCAAGCATGCTATTCTCATCTCTAACATCCTCTAGGTTGCGCACAAAAAAGCCACACACACGAGTATTTAATTTTCTGTACAACTTCTATTTTCCTTTCCGAGCACCTTGCATTCTTCTCTTTCCATATTGCCCAACACACAAGCTGGGATGTTGTTCCATATCTTTCTTACTGATTGACACATCCCTCCAACTCCCCAGATGTTCAATAGATCCTTCACTGGATCTGCCTTGCCACTGTGCAATGTGAAAAAAGGTGACGTGCTGTTCTCCTCCTTGTTGCACATGAAACATCTGATATCAGTCGACACCCCTCTTCTCTGTAAGTAACTTTGAGTGAGGCAAGCGTTTTGTGTAACTATCCTCATGAAACATCTAAACTCATAGGGGGCTTCGGACTTCCATATCCTCTTCTAAGGCCAGCCTGTAGAGCTGCCACCATCACTGTTGATAGTTTTATAGCAAGAAGTTACGAGAAAACACCATCTATCTGCTTTGTCCATATGATTCTATCAGGAACATCATCATACATGACCACCTTCTCTAAATCCTTTAGCATTATAGCCATTCTAGGGACTTCCCAATCAAAACAGTATGTACAAAAATCAAGGCACCAGTTGCTTCCATTCCAACACTCCGAAACCAGAGAACCAGTACTATAGGAGAAATCATAGAGATCGTGATATTGAGACATTAGAGGGGCATGCCCTACCCAAGCATCTTGCCAGAACCTCGTCTGCCTGCCATTTCCAACTTTGATCCTTGTTGACAACAAAAGTAGGCCATAGGCCTTTATCAAAAACAAAAGTAGGCCATAGGCTGCAGATGTGTGTCCATAGTCCCAATCCATGAGATGAATTAACAAGGCTGGTAAACCAGAGAACCAGAGATTTTCTGTACCATATTTGTCGGGTATAAGCCTTCTCCAATAGTTGCCCCTCTTCTTTTCCGTATCTCCACAACCACTTCGTTAATAAGCTATCATTTCGAATTTTCAAGTTTTTAATACCCAGTCTTCTTCTTTTGCCTCACCTTTTCCCACTTTACCAAGTGAAAGGACCTCTTTTCTTTGTTACCTCCCGACAAAAAGTTCCTCCAAATTCTGTCAAGATTCTTTTTAGCACTTACTGGCAAGGGAAACAAAGACATAGGGTATGCAAGAAGAGAGTCAAGAACACTGTTAATTAGAGCCACCCTTCCTCCAAGAGACAAGTATGATCTTTTCCACGTAGCAAGTCTCTTCTCACACTGATTGTCAATTTTTTGCCACACCTGTTTTGCCTTGTACCTAGCCCCCAGTGGCATACCCAGATATTCTGTAGGAAGCTCTCCAATTTAACAGCCCAAGACATCTCCAAGTCCCTGTATGTTATGTACCTCATTAACTGCAAACATGGAACTGTTTCCCATGTTTATTTTCAAGCCAGAAATCATTTCAAATAATAGAAGAATCACCCTGAGATACCTTAATTGAGAGATTTCCACTCCATCGTGACCCACAGCCCCAGCACCAAAACCCTTGATCCACTGAAACATCATTGCCTTTCTTATCATTGAACTTAGTCCCTCCATTGCCTCAAGCCCCTGTATGTAGGGAAAAAGCCTTCGGGAGAACCATTTATAATCACTGAGAACCTAACATTTGCGATGCACAACACTTTATCCATCCAATCCACTTGTCCCTGAACCCCATATCTATCAGCAAGCCTAATAAATGCGCCCAATTATCATGATCAAATGCTTTTTCATGTCCAGCTTGCACATTAACCTCGCTTCCCCTTGCCTCCTACTGTCAAGACACTTATTTACTAGAAGCACCGTGTCTGTAATTTGTCTCCCCTTAACAAAGGTCATCTGAGAGTTTGCAACCAGAATGTTCATAACTTTCGCCATTCTCTGTGCCAGCATTTTTTATAAGATCTTGCAGAAGCTTCAATTTAAAATTATAGGCCTGAAATCTTCCATCTCCTCTGGTCATACCTTCTTGGGGATAAGAGCAATGACATAAGCATTATATGTTTTTCCCCCCAATTTCCTAATTCATACATTGAAGCATTATTGATTTTGCACAGGAGGAAGAAGCGAATTCTGAACATGTTGAGGAAAAAGAAGTTGAAGCTGTGGAGCAACAAGATGTTCCAGAAATGGAGAGTCCAGTTGAGGACTATGATAGTGAAGATGATTCTTGGAGATGGAGTCAGTATAAGAGTGAAGTGTGAATATTCAGAGAGAAGGGTGCCAAAAAGAATTAAGAATTAAGCTAGTGATAAAGAATTTTGCCATTTTGGTATTACTCTATTTTCTAGGTTGGATAAGTTATTTCTTGATGTAGGTTAACTTAACCTTCTTTATATTGTCACTACGCATAATTTAGACTCATATATTAACTTTGATGGGTAAAGCTAAAATCCTCTCATATCCTGTGACCGCTGCTGAAGATTGAAACGGGATTAGGGTTTTTTGAGATTAAAAGGGAAAGAATGAAATAACAAAAGCATTCCTCTTATAGAATTCTTTGTTGTCCTCACTTGTTTGATATAACGTTCGTTAAGCCAAAATTGGTTTAAAGTGTTCTTAAGCTACCAAAACAACAAACTTCTTTGCTATTTTATGACTTTCACTTCTAGGGTTTTTTTCATCATCAATGTTAACACCTCTGTTTAAAAGGCTTTTTTGGTCTCTCTTGGGGCTCGCCCTTGGGCGAAGCATTGTCTAAATGCCTTGAGGCTCATACACAGGGCTTAGTTTCACGAGGCTTACGACCAAGCGCCTTGATCACGTCTAACGCTCAATGTTTGTAGCTGCCCCATAGTTCTTACGTAAATTATGTGTTGAATTACCTAATTAGCTTTGTTGGCCCTCCTCATTCTACCACAAATGAACGCCAAAAGTTCAATTCATCAGGAATATAAAAATTGATAGTAACTCAAATAACGAGTCATAGTATTGCATATTAATTAAATGAACATCGTGAGAGTGAATTTCATTTGAACATTTCTTTGGGAAATAGATTCACTTCGCATTGGTCTTTATGTCTTAGTTCTATGTCTCTCAAATTTGAAAGAAAATTTGTATTTAATTGTGAACGAATAATATTTTAAATTACAGCAATGATGAAGTTTATTAATTATTTTACGTTTTGAAGGTAAAATATGTAGTTTGATAATAGTTTTTTAAGATATTATATTATTTGAAAGTTAAGTATAATTGATTTGTATCATATTAATTTTAACATTATTGGATTATTTATATTAGTAAAAGTATGCTAGATACTTTATTTTTAATGAGTTTCTTTAATCCTTTTAAATTTTATTGATTTGAATCAACCTTTTATACTTTTTAATACTATTTTATTAATTTATAAATTAAAAATTTAAAGATCCATGAGGCTTACGCCCCGTGCCTCGGGACTTTTCTCTCGCCCCATATTAAGTAGAACGCCTCGTCTAGCGCCCCCACTCTTTAAAACACTGGTTAAAATTAATTTTGGTCAATTACAATTTTTTTCAAGAGTAAGAATCTATTATTGGTTCTTTCATATCAACCTTGTGGCAAAACGAAGTGAAGGTGATTTATGATGTACCCTAATCGTTTCCTCCCATAAGAATTCCCATTTCTTTTTAATCAAATAGTTAAGAATCAATTTATCAATTAATAAAAATGTGTTGTTCTCTAATCATGATAAGTGAGATGGGGATTGGATTGAGAAATTATGTTTTGAGTTAGTAATTAGAGTTGGGAATTCACTTCAATATACTTTTATCTCTACGAGTGAATATCAACTTAAATCAAGATAATATTATGTCAGTGTAACTTACAAACTTTAGAAAAAGTTAATTGTTTCCTATCTTTTGATTAGTAAAGCGACAAATCATCATATCATATCATATCATATTGATACTATATTATAAGCATAAAGACTTTTATTTGAAGTTATTTTACTAAAATAACCTTTAAAAACAAGATGATCTTTATAACCTTTAAGCAAATACTATACCAATAACATTTTTGGACAAATCTACATACATCTCTCTTCATTATTGTTGTTGTTATTGAACTCTTTGAAGTAACATGAATTTTCACACTAAGTTTGGTTAATTTAAATATGAAAGCAAATAAAAAGGCAATTATCATTAATATATATCTTTATTCGATAACTATATATAATTGTGGTATTAATTAAGATGATGTGGCATCATTAACTTTAAAAAGCCACCTTTGACTCTTATTAAAATCTGAAAGACGTTAAGTAATAGATAGTCGTTCTTAAGATAAAACTGTTTTTATTTTCAACTAAGTAATAATAATATTTTTTGACTTGGAAGCTCAAAAGCTACAACATTTTGCTTATCGTCTAAATATGTAAAAACAGAGAGTCAAGTAAACTCTATGCTGGGAGTGGAAGACGCAAAAAGGGACGGTGAAAAGAATATTAGGTTGATCAGGAAGCAAAATTATGTGAATGAATTTTTAAACTTCTTTAAGATTTGCAAGTGTCTATGATCATTATAGTTTAACAAAATTGGTTCCATAATCATCTTTTAAAAGGTTAGAAATTGAGCGTTTTAATTCTTGTCTTTATATTATTCCATCTATCATTTTCTCATCTTAGTAACCAGATTTAAAAAGCGAAAGAGTTCCTCTTTAAAGTAATTTTTTTTATCTATCATTTTACTTTTTTCAAATTTTCATTCATTTGTTTAAGATGTAATCATTATTTTTGCCTTACTTTCTTTTATTTAATTTGGTGTGCAAATAATTGATACATTCTTTGTTTTCTTTTCTTCTTAGGATGTAACAATAGTTTATTTTTTATACTGTGAAATGTGAGTTAACAATTTGCATGCAAGGAGGCGATCATCTAAATAATATATATTCTCTCACTCAAGTTATATTATGTATTTTCACGCATATTATATAAAAAATTTAATTCAAATTTCATTTTTAAGGTTTCTAGAATATTTTAATCATTATGAATGCGAGATTTTGACCATCTAAATTGCCCACATTCTCTCACGAAAATGATCTTTAATTCTTTATTTGTACTTTCACTTATTTTATATAACTAATTTGATTTAAATTTCATCATTTCAAATTTTTAGGATATTTCAATTATTTTGAACGCGAGAACTTAATCATCTAAGTAGCATATATACTCTCACTTGAATGAGCTTTAACTTTTTATATGTACTTTCACTTATGTTATATAACAAGAAAGTGGATAAATATTCATCAGTTAATGAAATTTATGTTTTCAATTCTTTTATAACTCAATTACATCTTTGTAATTTTTAAAAGTTTATAATTAACTGATATAGAGTACACACGTAATGCATGTGCTCAAAGACTAGTAAGTAAAAAAGGTGGCCAAATATCATTCAATCTTTTTACAACTTTTGTTGAAAAACACTCAAGTCACCAATTGTTATAAAATAACGACCGTAAAATAAATAAACTAAAGGCAAGTGTAAAGAGAAACTGATATATTATTGAACTTTCAAACTGATGTACATAATGAATTGAAATCTCCTCTATTTATAGAAGAAAAGAAGTTGTTGTGTAAGCTGCTACTGCAAGCTGCTGTGTAAGTTGCTTGTAAGTTGCTACTGTACCAGATGTAGATAATCTTCTTCCGGGGGTAATGTTTATCCATAACGGAGTACCAAAATGATAAGCTTCTTCAGGAGGCTTATTTCCAATAGAGTACTAAATAGATAAACATATTTACGGCAGTGTCCCATATGGATAAGCTTCTTCAGGAAGCTTATTTACAACGGAGTAGTAAATGAACATCCATTATATAATATATATTTATAACACTCCCCCTTAGATGTTCATTAAAAAATAATGTGTCTCATTAAAACCTTACTAGAAAAAATCCCGTGGGAAAAAAGTCCTAGTGAAGGAAAAAGAGTACACATATTTAGCAATATGCATTGCCAGGTGTCTCAATAAAAACCTTATAAGGAAAACCCTGTGGGAAAAAACCTTAGTAAGGAAAAAAGAGTGCATCGCGTATTTTACTCCCCATGATTAAAACCTTGTTTCAAATATTTGAGTCTCCGCATTCCAATCTTGTATACCATCTTCTCAAAAGTTAAAGTTGGCAAAGATTTAGCGAATAAATCTGCCAGATTGTCACTTGAACGGATTTGTTGCACATCAATGTCACCATTTTTCTGAAGATCGTATGTGTAGAATAATTTTGGTGAAATGTGCTTCGTTCTATCACCTTTTATAAATCCTCCTTTCAATTGGGCTATGCATGCAGCATTGTCTTCGTATAAAATTGTGGGTCTTTTCTCACATTCCAAACCACATTTTTCTCGAATAAAATAAATTATTGATCTCAACCATACGCATCCCTTACTTGCTTCATGAATAGCTATTATCTCAACATGATTTGAAGAAGTAGCAACATAGATTGCTTTGA
>ML435417.1:0-10765 GCA_005239525.1 Nicotiana knightiana | reverse complement strand
CCTACTTGCTTCATGAATAGCTATTATCTCAGCATGATTTGAAGAAGTAGCAACAATAGATTGCTTTGTGGAGCGCCATGATATGACAGTACCTCCATAAGTAAATACGTACCCGGTTTGAGATCGAGCTTTATGGGGATCAGATAAATAACCTGCATCTGCATAACCAACAAGATCTGCACTATCTTTGTTAGCATAAAACAAACCCATATCAAGAGTTCCCTTTAAATATCGCAATATATGCTTAATCCCGTTCCAATGTCTCCGTGTAGGAGAAGAACTATATCTTGCTAGTAAATTAACAGAAAATGCTATGTCAGGCCTTGTAGCATTAGCAAGATACATAAATGCACCAATTGCACTGAGATATGGTACTTCGGGACCAAGGAGTTCCTCATTCTCTTCTGAAGGTCGGAACAAATTCTTATTCACTTCAAGTGATCGAACAACCATTCGTGTACTCAATGGGTGTGCTTTGTCCATGTAAAAGCGTTTTAAGACTCTTTATGTATAGGCAAATTGATGGATAAAGATCCCTGCTAAATGTTCAATTTGCAGACCAAGAAAAAGTTTTGTCTTTCCAAGATCTTTCATCTCAAATTCTTTCTTAAGATATTCAATTGCCTTTTGGAGCTCTTCTGGAGTTCCAACAAGATTTATGTCATCAACATAAATAGCAAGTATAACAAATTCTGATGCCATTTTCTTTATAAAAATACATGGACAAATAACATCATTTATGTAACCTTCTTTCAGCAAATATTCACTAAGGCGATTATACCACATGCGCCCAGATTGCTTTAAACTTTACAAAGTTCTTTGTAATTTGATTGAATACATTTCCCGAGATTTTAAATTTGCTTCGGGCATTTTAAATCCTTCAGGGATTTTCATGTAAATTTCATTATCAAGTGACCTGTACAGATAAGCTGTGACCTCATCCATTAGATGTATTTCAAGCCTTTCATGTAAGGCTAAACTGATGAGATATCAAAATGTTATGGCATCCATAACGGATGAATATATTTCTTCATAATCGACTCCAAGTCGTTGTGAGAATCCTTGTGCGACAAGGCGAGCCTTGTATATTTCAACTTCATCTTTATCATTTCTTTTCCGCACAAAAATCCATTTATGACCAACTGGCTTTATACCAACAGGTGTTTGGACTACCGGTCCAAAGACATCTCTTTTAGCAAGGGACTTCAATTCCGATTGAATTGCCTCTTGCCATTTTGGCCAATCAGATCTTTATCGACATTCTTCAATAGATCAGGGTTCAAGATCCTCACTATTTTGCATAATGTTTAGTGCAAAAAATATTATCCATCACTATTTCAGATCGATTTAAATTAATCCCATCACCAGTAGAACTTATTAAAAGTTCCTCACTCATTTGAGTCTCGGGTTCATTGATTTCTTCAAGAATCTCAGAACTAATCAGATCTTGGGTCTCTTTAGGAGATCCCTTCATAGTATTATTTTGATCATTTGTCAATTTCTTTTTTTCTAGGATTTCGACCCTTAGAACCCAAAGGCCTACCACACTTCATGCGTGTTTTGGGTTTACTAGCTATCATACTAGTAGATGGTCCTGTTGGGACATCAATTCGGATATGCACATTCTGTGCAGGGATATGTGATTTAGTAATCCTTTTCAAATCAGTAAATGCATCTGGCATTTGATTTGCTATATTCTGTAAATGGATGATCTTTTGGACCTCCTGATTACATATAGGGGTACGTGGATCAAAATGAGATAATGATGAAACTTTCTACACAATTTCTCTTTTGATTTTATTTTTCTCTCCCTCTAATTGTGGGAAATTTGTTTCATTAAATCGAAAATCTGCAAATCAAGTAGTAAATAAATCTCCCGTCAATGGTTCAAGATAGCGAATAATAAAGGGTGATTCAAACCCAATATATTCCTAACCTTCTCTGTGGGCCCATATTAGTACGATGTGGTGGTGCTACTGGCACATATACAGCGCATCCAAAAATTCGTAGATGGGCAATATTTGGTTCATGACCAAAAACTAATTGTGACGGAGAATATTAATTATAATATGCCGGTCTGAGACGAATAAGTGATGCTGCATGCAAAATATCATGTCCCCAAACAATAGTTGGCAATTTTATTTTCATTAGTAGTGGTCTTGCTATCAATTGCAGGTTTTTGATAAGTGACTCTGTAAGCCATTTTGAGTATGAACATAAGCTACAGGATGTTTAACTTTTATCCCAATTGATAGACAATAATCATCAAAAGCTTGAGATGAGAATTCTCCAGCATTATCAAGGCCAATATCCTTTATAGGATAATCTGGAAATTGTGCCCGTAATCGAATTATTTGAGCTAATAGCTTTGCAAACTCCAGGTTGCGAGATGATAGTAGGCACACATGAGACCATCTTAAAGATGCATCTATTAGGACCATAAAATATCTAAACAACTCACTTGGTGGTTAAATATGTCCACATATATCCCCATGTATACGCTCTAAAAAGGCAGGGGATTCCATGGTAACCTTCATTGGTGATGGTCTAGTTATCATTTTGCCTTGATAACAAGCATCACAAGAAAATTCATCATTTGTAAGAATCTTCAGGTTCTTTAGTGGATGTCCACTTGAATTTTCAATAATTCATCTCATCATTGTTGATCCAGGATGGCCCAAACGTCCATGCCAAAACTCAAAAGTATTTGAATAAGTAAACTTCTGGTTTACGATAGAGTGTGCTTTAACTGCACTGATCTTTGAATTGTATAAGCCAGAAGATAAAGTTGGTATCTTGTCTACAATGCATTTATGGCCAGAAATATTCTTTGTAATACAAAGATATTCCTCGTTCATTTCATCTATTGTCTCAACATGATACCCATTTAGGCAGATATCTATAAAACTCAACAAGTTTCTTCGGGGCTTGGAGGAGAATAATGCATTGTTTATAATAAGTTTTGTTCCCTTAGACAGAAATACAATTGCTCTTCTGGAGCCTTCAATCAAACTTATATTACCAGAAATTGTAGAAACATTTGCTTTTTTCCTTATGCAAATAAGAAAAGTATTTCTGATCTTTGAATATGGCATGAGTTGTTCCACTATCAATTACACAAATATCTTCATGATTTGTCTTTGATCCAAACATAATTTCACGATTGTCCATATTCTTCAAAACGGCATAAACAAAATATATTATAATAAACGTTATTATCAAAAGGTAACTTCTACTACATAGCCATACTATCTACTACAAACAACAAAAATTAAAATATTTACATTTCTACAGATTCATCAGCGATTGCATGACTTGTTTCTCCTTCTGGGAGTGCAAAGTAATCAGCTAATCCAAATGCATTAAGTCTAAATTATTTTCAGAAATAAAATTTGCTTCAACATTTTTGTCTGTCTTCTTCAGGGAGGTTTGATAAAGCTCAACCAGGTGCTTTGGCGTACGACAGGTACGTGACCAGTGCCCTTTTCCCCCGCATCTATAGCATGCATTTTCTGCATTTGTTGCTTGCACCGCTTCATGCTTTTGTTCCTTCCTTTTCCACTGCTGGTGGTTAGGATGGTTCTTTGGTGCATTATTATTACCATGATTAGATTTTCTTCCCCAACCACGGCCATGGCCACGACAGGGGCCACGACCTCTTTCATGCTTAGCTTGGTGGAAGTTCGTCTCATTCACTTCAGGGAATGGACAAGAACTAGTTGGTCGACTTTCATGGTTTTTCATTAATAGCCCATTATGTCGCTCGGCTACAAGAAGATGTGATATAAGTTCAGAATACTTTTTGAATCCGATCTCTCGATATTGCTGATGCAGGAGCATATTTGAGGCATGAAAAGTGGTGAAAGTTTTCTCAAACATATCATGATCAGTAATATTATCACCACATAATTTCAATTGAGAAATAATCTTGAACATAGCAGAATTATACTCACTGATATATTTAAAATCTTGTAGCCTTAATGAGTCCAGTCATAACGTGCTTGTGGAAGAACGATCATCTTCAGGTGGTCATATCTATCTTTCAAATTATTCCACAGTATGACTGGATCTTTAACAGTGAGATATTCCATTTTCAAGCCTTCATCAAGGTGATGGCGTAGGAATATCATTGCTTTGGCACGGTCTTGGTTTGATGCTTGGTTTTTGTTNGATAACATGTTATAAAATAACGACTGTAAAGTAAATAAACTAAAGACAAGTGTAGAGAGAAACTAATATGTTCTTGAACTTTCAAACTGATGTACATAATGAACTGAAATCTCCTCGATTTATAGAAGAAAGGAAGCTGTTGTGTAAGCTGCTACTGCAAGCTGCTGTGTAAGCTATTACTGCAAGCTGCTTGTAAGTTGCTTGTAAGCTGCTACTGTACCAGATGTAGATAATCTTCTTCCGGGGTAATGTTTATCCATAACGGAGTACCAAAATGATAAGCTTCTTCGGGAGGCTTATTTCCAATAGAGTACTAAATAGATAAACATATTTACGACAGTGTCCCATATGGATAAGTTTCTTCAGGAAGCTTATTTACAACGAAGTACTAAATGAACATTCATTATATAATATATATTTATAACACCAATAAATTTTTAAAGTACAATATTTTTAAAAAACAGGTCCAGCTTAAACTAGAATTCATACAATTACTCTCATTGGTTGATTCATACAGTAATAATTGTAACTTAGGACCAGCCACATGAACGCTTACATTTATGACCGAAACTATACGGGTCCGGAGTTAACCCGAACAACTCTCAAATTCCCTCTCTTCTCAAAACCCCCCATTCAAATTGCCCTAATTAAGCCCCCGGAATTAACTAATTCTCCATTCTTCTCCGGCAATTCACCGGTACAGAAACCCTCTGCCACCAACGCCGGAAAACCATTCACATCTCTTTCCAAACGATAATCCTTCACCCTGTGGAGAACCAACAGGTAAAGAAAAAATCGACCGTTATTGTTGTCAATCGAAACGGTCACTGAGTCGACTCGGACAACTCGGACGAGTCGTACTCTGCTGAATCACTGAAACCTTGAACTGAACTCATAGGTTTTATTTTTTCAATATTGATGAGTTTGTAGCTTACTTTGTTTTGCTTCTTTTAAAGGTTGGAAGCTGAGCTGAAACTTTATAAAGAGTAGAAAAGCGAGAATTTTTGTGTGGAGAATGAGCTGAGTTGAGAATGAGTAGACTCTCATTTAGGCCGCGTCCACTTGACATTCACAAGAAGTTGCCAATTTTAAAATCTATCAAGGATTTTGAGGATGATGATGGCCAGACTAATACGCGAAACCTTATTCTTCGTCTCGCTGCTGAAGCCACAGAAAATGAGGTTTTTGAGCTTAATTCTTGTAGTTTTATGCTTCTTTGCCTGAATATTGGATGGAGTATATGTATTGTAAATTTGCATGCATGAATTGTTCATACTTAAGGGTTCAGTTTAAGTAACTCTTACTAACATTTTATATTTTAAGAGCTTTAAGTTTACTTACCGAATC
Organism: Nicotiana knightiana; assembly: GCA_005239525.1. Classification (NCBI taxonomy): domain Eukaryota; kingdom Viridiplantae; phylum Streptophyta; class Magnoliopsida; order Solanales; family Solanaceae; genus Nicotiana; species Nicotiana knightiana. The sequence goes on along the minus strand of ML435417.1, from coordinate 5,248 downwards.
AGGTGACTTAAAAAGTAATTGGAGGTAATTGTATTTAATGGCATTGATTGGTAACCTTTTGGTAAATGACCTATTAAACAGGTTAAATTATACTGATTGTGTACAAAATTATTGCATTTTCAGGCGTATAATTTCAATCCATATTTTAAACCCCTTGTTTCATATTAACTGTCCCAAGTTGTCTTTGAAGGTTAAACCAACAAATTTTTCATAATTTACTTGATCTTAATCATGGCGCACAGTAAGTATGAGAATTTGGGTATTGCTGTGCTGGTGAATTGTGTCAGTAATTAAGCTTATTATGTTGGAAATAATTTATTGTTTAGGTACCACAAACTTCTAGCAAGAAGTTGGCTCCTGAAATACCTACTCCTGAGTCTGTGATTGTGGATACATATGAAAGAGATTATTCGCCCACTTTTGCTCAGCCGACGTCATATATACATGCTAGAGGAGGTACGTGTGAAGTATACTGGAGGGTACACTCGTATTATCATCTGAGTTGCTAGTAAATTGTGATACTTTATTAAATTTTCTGTAGTTCGGGCTGAGATTGGAGAATTTGTTGAGTATGATCTTGACAATGAGGATGAAGATTGGCTTCAAGAGCTCAACAGAGAAAGAAAGGTTCTTGCAGCTGAGAAGTAAAGATTTTAAACCATGCTTCTGTGTACCTATTCTATTACATTTATACCCACATGCGCGCATGTAAATAGCTTTCTTCAAGACATGTGCCATCTGTTTCTTCCTTATGGATGGTTCATCCTTTATTTTTTGTTTCAATTGAGTCGAATTCTGCTCTGTTTAATCTAGTCATGCCTCCTGCCACCGCAAGTTGGATATGCATTCACGGGCAGTAATTAAAAATGGTACTTGTGAGCATTCGTTGGAAGATCAAAGTAAGACATGCTAAAATCTACCTCAAGGTAATGGATGCTTTCTTTGGAATATACATCATAGCTGTAATTCATAAGCACGCATCACACGACGGCCAATGCACCTGAGAGCTTAGCTAATCTAACGCTCCAGGTATAAGGAAGAGAGAATAAGGCGGGCAGAAGCCATTTTTGTAGTCATAGCACAGTGCCTTAAGCTATACACTTAGCTAAGTAGCTAAACCATAAAGGGACTAGGACCATGCGTATAGTGAAAGAAAACCACCAAGTGAAGGATAAGCTCAAATTATGGCGTTTCACAGAGAGGGTCTTTTTGTTTTAGAAATAAAATTCATGTTCGTTATTATATCAACTGTGCGAACATGATTTGACTGCGCAAACTGACATTACCTTTGAAGTGCTCCAAGCAAATCTTGTGGCATCTTGACAAGGCTCTGGAGAGACAAAGCCAGCAAGGCCATTTATGACGTTGGGGCTGTGGTGGTGGATTTGATGTTAAAGTTAAAACTTATAAACCTGAGGTTCTTCTCAGACCTTCCTTGACCTTCCATTGATATCATGAGTCGGATTTCATTTTTTTTTGTCTGTTAGTCCTATTGTGACATGTTGGTTGCCACATGGAAGACACTACTCCCTTTTGTGCTGAAGTTGCAAGAGTTGTATGGCATTACCTTTCATCCTGGACGCATCAAACATATACACTTACTTTCCTTCTAGTAATATCCTTCCCGTACCATAAGCTAAGTACTGGACCCAATTTTTCTTCTTAGAGCTAGCATGTCTGTTGCTCTCAGGCTCACTGACACTTCCTTTTCCTTCTTCCTCAAGTTGCTTTTAGTCCGTTTAATCGTTCTCATCTTTGTTCTGTATTTAGCTTCAGGTTTCTGATGCTTTCATCCCTGGAAAGATTGTAAATTGTCTATGCTCTATGCATTTCATTCAGTTCTTTTCCCTTTCAATATAATACGCCTTATTCATGACTTGAATTTTGTTTATTGATCATAGTCAATGAATCACTTTGTTTCCTGATACAGATTGGAGACAATCCTGTACAAACTAGAAGTTTTAGATCACAAGGCTCGAGAAAGAGCAGGAGTTATAGCAACTACTCTTGGCTCTCCAGTTCCTGTGCTTCTAAGTTTTGATGCTGCCGTTGAGGTGAAAACTAACTCTTCTTGTGAGTCCATTAATTTTGCAGGTTTGACTTTGGCGTGTTGCTTTGTTATTAAATGAGTCTACTTTGGAGTTTCTGATATTGTTTGCTCTAATAAGAACTTTATATGTTTGTAGTTATGTGTGGACCTTCTGTGGAATTCATGTTCATTGTTTTAGCTAACTCCTATACTAATTTGCATGACTGTTGCAAGCTACTTAAAAGTTAAAAATCTTCCATCATTATACGAACAACTAGATCCGTTTCCTGCTATTTTAAATCTGTTTAGCTTTTGCATTCTCTTCTTGAATAAGTGATTTGAAAAAATACATGGGGGTGTTTCTCAATGGTCCTTATGATTAATGTATTTCTAATGCGCAATAACATCTCCCTTTGCCTGTTCTTTATTCTTTATTTCTTTTTATTTACATCCTTTTAAAGAAAGTTTTACGAAAGTTAATGGCCTTAGGATGCACTGAGATTATTAGACATGTAGCAGGATCAACCGGCGAATGAGAAGTTTTGTGTAGCTTTTGTCTTTGAGTCAAAGGAGGATTTCAGTTAGTTCAAAGAGTTTCATTTCTTAAATGTAATGGTTACATGGACTCTTTTCTCTATTTGTTGTATTTATTTCTTGTTAAATTTATGAGAAAATGAATATTTGTTGCCCAGAAGGTAGCTACATTTCAAAGTCTGCATTAATGATCTGTGCATATTAACACCTATTAGTGTCAACTTAAGAAAGATGGGAATATTTTTGTTTTAATGAATAAGAAAGTTGGGATCATTCATCATTGTGTAAGCTTTAGCTTTTGATTGCATTTAGATCATTATAGTTGGACAATGCTGGTTAGTCTCTTCCATTGTGATTAAAAATGATGTCTCCTATTTGTCAAAACCTTTTGGTACTGGAGATCTAGTGAGTGGTGACCAATGATATTGACATGTAAAGTAAAATACTTACAGGTTTAAGATCAGATATCATGTTCTAGTATATATTTATCTGTTCGGCAGAAACAGGTGAAAGTGAAACTTCTTAGATATTCAATAATTGATATTTCACTGAAAATGCGTAAGTTCTGCAATTTATGTTGATTTGTAACATATGTGGAATCTGTATATTTGTTGCTGATCTTGGAAAATATGTTTGTTTCTTCAGTATCAACAACATAACTTGTCCATGATTTTTCTGCTTTTGGATCTTAGCTGTTATGAATTATTTCCTTTGTGAGATTATTTTGCTTCTCTGATCTACTGCAGTCTAGTTTTCTTACTTATTCATCTTTTGTCTCCTTTTTTTTTCTTTTGAGAAATTCAGGCGTTGCAATCTTTATCCATTAAATATGGAGTATTCCAGTCTATTTATAATTACTGGAAGGATAAGGTATGCATTTCTCACCACTTTACAGTTGTAAATTTTGGTGAACACAATGTTCATCAAAAGAAAAATCTGTTTTATATGCACAAAGTCTGATATATGCAAAAAGTTCGTATTCTAATTACTAAGCATGTTTTCCTGTTACTATCTTACAGATTATTTTTCTTGTAAGATCTAAGGTCATTTCTTAATATTAGCTGCTTCATTCTATAGGTGCTAAATCCTAAATGTGCTCTTTTATGGGGCAAAAGTTTGAATGATGGGTGGGATGCCTGCAACTATCTTATTTGATATTTGTTAGCAGATGTGATGTGACTTCTGATGAGGAACTTGTTGAAGGTTGTGGAATTGCTGGTTTTGACAGAAGACTATGTTGCTGGATTTGTAGTCATAAAGAATCTGAGTCTTTCATTTACACCTTGTGACCTTGTTCTTTTGTCCTGTATTCTGAATAAGTTTGCATTTTTCTTAATTGGGAAATAGTTTGAGGATGTATTATGAGCATCCCATCATATGCGTTCCATAGGTTTGTGTTTTCCAGGATAAAGAGATTAAATAGAAATGGATTTAAGAATGGGTTTAAAAGCATCCTGTTACATGTCAGCAAACGTTTATGCGGAGTAAAACATGAAAATTTGTCCTCCAACTTGTATGCTAGTCTTTAATTAGAATTCTGGATCACACTGATTGATTTTGATGTATCCTAGTCAATATGAAAGCTCCAAATGCTTGACTACTAGTGCCTTTGGTGTTTGCTTTTTATCAGCATTAATGGTGTCCATTTATATGTGGTTTTAAAGATGAATCCTCATTCATCCTTCTCTTTTATTGGGAATCTCTGTTTCTTTTCTATCAGCGGGAGCGGTGGCAGAAGCCCGTTCTTCGGCGTTTGCAGGTCAGTTCAACTTTCTGAATTTGTGAACCACATATAAGCGACTTTAAATTAATGTTGCACTTGTTACTATATAGTACTTGGCACAGTTTATTTGCTTTTGTTAACCTCATCTATGTGGAAGATTGTACAGTGAACCACTTGTCCGCCTCTGACTGATACTTTCAGCAACAATTCTTAAATTCTTCCTCGGGCGAACAATGATTACTAGTTTTGCCCATACAATGAAAAATTGCGCAGTTCATATCTTTATTATAGCATAGTGAAGTTTTGAACTTGTTGGAAAAAAAAGCAAAATGAATATTTGAACTTATTGAAAGAAACAGCATTATGAAGATTTGATATTCTTTTATGTGACTTCATTTGCTGCTGTTGATTTTCTACTGACTACTGTTGATTGCTGTCATGATTTCAGCCTCCTCCACCCGTTAACGACACGAATCCATATAATGTATTTAGGCCAAGGGAGAAGGCCCACAGACTTCATACAAGGAGGGTATGCCATTCTATGACTATGTCCCAATCTTATTGTGTCAAATTTTCGACGTTGACAATTTGATTCTCATGGCAGTTTGTTTGTGTTAATAGAGAATTTGTGGCTTCCTTTTTTCCTTAACAGATGCAAAGGAGGGAAAACAACGCGCAGTCATTTGAAAAGCTTCGCCAGGTGAACTCAAGGACAATTTTAGCTTCTTCTTTTTTGATGTGACCTCTTAATTGAAACTACAGGGGTTCTACCTATTGTTGTCTATCGTGACAGTTCCTTGTGTATTGGCCATGGCGATCCTCTCATGTCATATCTTGCTTATCTTCATCTCCATCCCACCCTCATTTCCTTCATTCTGATCTAACAACATTGCATTAGGTTTGGCATGAATTGCTGAAACCATGCCAATTTATTGCAGTTTTTGTATCTCTGTTTGCCTATT
>ML435416.1:0-17150 GCA_005239525.1 Nicotiana knightiana | reverse complement strand
CAGTGAGAATAGCATCTGGACCAAGCTGATTTGTATGAGTTGCTGCAGTTTGATTCAATCTTCTTGTAGGTGAATTTCTAGGGATAAATACAGGCGCATGGATGTTTAAATTTCTCTTGGGACTCACTACTATTGCCCCATTATTTTTTTCATTGCTGGAGCTTCAAGATCTTTACCTGCACTGTCCAAAATATTCTCATGATCTGCTTCTTCGGACGAGTACCCATCAAAACCATCTCCCCAGTCGTCATCATCATCCTCTTCACGTTGGTCAGCCCAAAACCTAGATTTAATACCCATCCCCTTCACGTTAGTTTGGATAACATTGTTGTTATTCCCAGTAGAGAGCATAAACTGCCCAGAATCAGCTTCAAATTCCCCACAAGACTCCAGTGATTGTGAAGGGACCTCAAATACGGATGTGTTCAAAGCAACCAAAGGTTGTTTAACCATAGCAGGCTTCATCATAATTTCTTTCTGGGCATCTTCGATGATTTTTTCAATCTGAGGATTGGAGAAATGCAACACAGGTGCATTGGAACTATGAGCTTGGATGCCCGTTAGTTCAATTCCCAATTTATTCTTAGAGTCACTTCGTCGAACACCCAATTTCTGCGCAAAATCAACACTGCCTTGGTCTCCTTTTTCACTACTGGTCATTGGGACTAACTTTTTGGAGATTACATTATCTCCAAAACCTGTTGTATCACCTTCAAGATCCTCTACAACAGCAAGAACATCGAAATTATTTGGACTGATCACAAATTTAGAAGCATTTGGTCGAACAATTTCTACATTTTGACTGTGTGACACCACCTGTTTTGAAGGTGATTTTCTTGCTGAAACCACGTTCCAAACCCCCTATTTTGTATTTGTATTATTTCCCTTACCTTCACCAACTTATTTACCAATGTTAACTTTCATATCTACTCTCTTTTGCCCAGTCAATTTAATGTCTAATGTATGGTCCTTAGCAAACTGTTGAGCCAGAGTACCATGTTCACTTACAGCTTGAGCAGTTGACATTTTAGCCTCTACATTGACAACCTTTGTACCTGTTGAGACTCTTTTATCATCAGATGCACTACTATCATTAACCTTCCCAATTTGCAAAGTTGCACCAGCTCGATCATCAGTCTCCTTTAAACCTACAACAGATGAATGAACAGTTGTATCCTTAATAGATTGCAAATTTTCATAAGCATGCACAATTGGATTTACTGCGTTGAGAATCGTCGCTAAGGCTGCTTTAGCAGGAACATCTCGAGTAGGTTTAGGTTTACCCTTATCAATTATACACTCATTCACAGTAGCATTAATAGGAACATTAGCAATATGTTTTCCTTCTTCGCTTGGCACTATCTGCTGCTCAACCATGTAATCTTTTGCTACTTCATATAACTTCTTTCCATCTTTTTCTGTTACTTCTCTACCAATCTGTACAATTCTTTTAGAATTTAAATAGTCCCTAGCATCTCCTTGAAGTTGTTCAACCATGTTAACCTCATTACTGGGCAGCATACTTTCATCTAACGTATCTTTTGAATAACCTCCTCTTCAACTTGTCTCTTCATTACTCGACAAAAATTTTCCTCGTTCCCTTGATGCTTGCAATACGTGCAATAACTTGGAAGATTGTCATATACATCTTCTTGATCATGGACGATGGATTTTCCTTTAACTTTGTCCGTCATAAGAATTTTAACTTTTTTAGGATGTTTATCCACAAGATCAAGTATGACCTTAACTCTAGCGGCACTAGGTCTAGTTCTCTCTTGTGTTTCCTTATCCACAGCAAGTGCTTTTCCCACAGCAGATGCGATAGATAACAACGACCTCTTAGCAAAGAAATTAGGAGGCAAACCTGGGAAGGAGATCCACATGACTGCCATGGACGTTTCCTCCTTCGGATTGAATCCTAGCGTCCATGGGGACGTTCTAAAGAAGAAGTCATCACCTTTTGATTTTCATATAGCCAGTCGACCTTGACAAAAATTTAACATAATCATTATATAGGTTAAAACGAACCAGCAGATGTCGATACTCCAGTTGTCCAATATTACATCGACTTTGAATCTCGAACTGTGCTGGAAATTTTTTTCTAATATCTTGTAATTCTGGTTTTTCGTATGAAAACTTCACCACGACTGCCTGATGCAGTCCTTCTTCTCTTGAGAATTCATTAACCTCATCCATGGTGAATTCGATTGTTGGTTCTCCATGCACGATTGCAACAGGAAACAATTTGACTGCGGCAGATTGTTTTTGTTGAAGCTGTGTTGCGTAAGACTGTTTTGTCTGGGAGTTTGTTAGAGATTCAGTAGTATTTTGGTTCATCTCTCCCACAGCTAAAGGCTGGGGAGATATCACAGCATCCATGGCTGCCAAAACCTCAAAGAAAAATCGCCAGAGAGAGCTAAGCTAGAGAGCGTTTTTAGTTTTAGGGTTTTCTTGGTTAAAGTTCCTTGGTTCGTATTCAAGGATTTGTTAACTCTGCAGTTGAGTATGAATTTCTGCACATTTCCTCCGTTGTGGTGGTGTCGTCAGCATTATTGCAGGGTGTATGTATATTTGTTATGAGGTGCATTGGGTGCATCAGGCTCATGGACCTTGGCTATTAAGGTTCAGGGAGCGTCATTGTGGTCAGATGATGAGTTACGCGGTGCATGATGCCGTTTCAGCAAGGGTATGCAGTTATGATCGGGTATATCATGATCTAGTTGATGCAGTGCTTATATATATTGGAACTAAGCCTGGCTAGAGAAATTTCAGGTGTTTCAATGAATTCTGAGCTTATTATATGGATAAAGAAGAAATCTCCAGATTTGATCAAGCTATTGTGCTCGACTAGGTTGTGGTAGCACCGGTAGGTGCTCGAGATGTTAAATAGTGATTTCAGGAAGATCCATAGCAGTTCTTAGCATGTTCGAGGATGAACGTCGGTTTAAGTGGGGGAGAATGTAACGACCCGGCCGGTCATTTTGTGATCTAGCGCGTCATTCAGCGGTTTGAGGCCGTGAACAGCTTCATTTTAGGTATAATGACCCGTGGGCGTGGTCAGAATTGAATTTCAGAAAGTTTAGAGTTGGTTTGGAAAGAAAATTCTCACTACAGAAGCGTTGAGTTGGTGAAACCAACTAATATTGGAATTTTGAGTAAACGATCTCCGAATCAGGATTTGAAGGTTCCGGTAGGTTCGTATGATAATTTTGGATTTGGGTGTTTGCCCGTATCGGGTTTTGGATAACCCTGGAGCGTTCCGGCGTATATTGTGGAAGTTAGCATTTTAGAAGGCTTTCATAAAATTGGGCTTGAAGTGCATATCAATGAGGTTGATGTCCGTTTGGATTCCGAGTCTGGGAATAACTCCATTTGGTGATTCTGGTGTTGGGAGCACGATCGGAAGTGAATTCGGATGTCCGGAGGTCAGTTTGAAGTCCTTTGGCTAAATATAGAAAATTGAAGGTTTTTGGGAAATCTGGCCGGAAGTGGAAGTTTTGATATAGAGGTCGGAATGCAATTCCGGAAGTTGAAGCAGCTCCGTAATGTTGAATAGGACTTGTCCGTAAAATTTGAATTCATTCCGAATTGTATAGGTCGGTTCGGCGCATCGTTATAGAAATCTAGAATTTGAAAGTCCTAAGATATGAATTCAGGGGTTTTGGGATGCGATTTTGAGTGTTCCGTAGGCTCGGGCGAGTCCGTACTATGGTATATTTGTACGGGGGCTCGGGTGGGCCCAGTTGCCTCCCGGACATCACACGAGGACAAAAACCAGCTAAAGCAATTGCTGGTGCAACAGTTGCTGGTGTAACCGTAGGTTCGGTTGCCCAGCCGCATGTGCGGGACTGCTCCTGCGGTCACAGCCTCGCAGGTGCGAAAACCCTGGGGTCCCCCTACCTTCGCAGGTGCGGAACAAATTCTGCAGGAGAGGGTCCGCTGGTGCGGAAACCCCTCCGCAGGTGGGATTCCCAGCCCCCTCGCCATTTTCCGCGTGTGCGATTCTTTTCACGCCGGTGCGGGACCGCATGTGCTGTCCCAGGGTCGCAGGTGCGGTAACCCCTGTAGGTAGGCATATTTAAAGGTGTAAACACGGGTTTTCTTCATTCTTTCTCATCCAAAACACCATTAGAGAGACTTCAAGTTTGAGCAGCACCCTCGACGACCTATATAGTGCTAAGGTGAGTAATTCCTCTCTATTTTCCTAATTTTTACATGGAATTCAACTAGAATTAATTACTAAAACATCAAAAATCAAGGATTTGGATAGTAAAAGTTAGGGTTCTTAAGAATTTGATAAATCACTAAATGAATCCCATGCATTCCAATAAAAGTTACGTAATCTTGATCCTTAGGCTACGAGTGAGCGACCCTTTCAATAATTCTCGATATTCGAGCATGCGAGCTCGGGGTTGTAATTGGGTAATTCTTCAAGAATGGTAAATTTTGGGTTAATAGGTTAATTCTTCTTCCTTGATCATGAGTTGATGTAATTATACTGTATTTGGCTAGTTGCGAGCTATCGAGGGTTGATTTCTCAGATTCGGGCACATCCTTGATCCGAGAGGTGGTTTCGTCACGAGGTAAGTCTCCTTTCTAACTTCATGATGGGGAATCGTCCCCCTAGGTTAATTAATTGTTGTGTATTCATGTGGTGGGGGTCACGTACATACCGATTGACGAGAGTCCGTACGTGGCGACTATTATGCCATGTTCGTATAGCCTAGGACCCACTAGCATGCTTTATGTGTGTACCTGTAACCCTGTCTGCAATATTAAACTGCTTATGTGACCGAAAACGTAATTGAATGTTTCAACATAAATCTAGAGTTCATATTGTTAACCTCCTAAAAGAAAATTGTTTCCGCTGTGAATATATGTATACTTGGACTGGACTGTATCATGGAGTACTATTAAACTGGAAAAGGGAGTTTAAAAAATAAAGATTTCAAAACCTATATTTCATGTTTCTTTTAATAAAGACTTTACCATTCTCTTGAGGAAAAACGGTTTTCTTGAGAAAAATACAAACCTATTATATGGATATGTGTAACTTTGGGTGCCTGAGTCACTTGAGTGATTTGCGAGAAGTGTGACCCTGTATTTTTGTATGTATTCTTATGATCACCTGAGTCGAATGTATGATTCGCGAGCAGGCTGGCCGTATTATATTGAGAGGTGCACTTTTGGGACGGGCCGGTCGATCCCTCGGCAGTGCACATAGAGGACTATTATATTGAGAGCGCACTTTTGGGATGGGCCGATCAATCCTTCGGCAGTGTGTAGAGATATTGAGAGATGCACTTTTGGGACAGGCCGATCGATCCTTCGGCACTGCATAGAGAGATTGAGAGCCGCACTTTTGGGACGGGCCGATCGATCCTTAGGCAGTGCGTAGAGTGATTGCGAGATGCACTTTTTGGACAGGCCGATTGATCCTTCGGCAGTGCATAGAGAGGTTGAGAGGTGCACTTTTGGGCCGGGCCGATCATTCCTTCGGTAGTGCACGAGCGTGAATATGTTATGACTCCGGCCGGTTGTCTTACCCTTGTGTGCACATGACTATTTGGTACTGTTCTATTGGTATTGGCTTGACATGTATTTGGGAGAGAGGAAAGCATACATTGCTGTTTATTCTCAGTAGTTACCTGGATTTCTGTACTTGATATGTACTCCTTGCTTACTGTCTTACATGTCTATTGTATTTCATCATATTCTGTCATATGTTGTATTGTCGGACCTTAGTAAGAGTCTAATTTGCCCTCTCGTCACTAACTCTCCGAGGTTAGGCGGGCGACTTACTGAGTACATGTATTTTTGTACTCATGCTGCACTTGCTGTGCATTTTATTGCACAGGTACTCTCATAGCAATGTGGAGGATTCGGAGACTTAGGCGAGTTGCATCTACCGGAAGCGATCTGCAGCTAACAGAGTCACCCTCATAATTTCTCTATTTCATTTAAATTTTCTAGTCCAATTGTATTTCGGGCAGGCTTGAAGTGATTGTATAACTTCTTAGAAATTGCTCATGTACTCGTGACATCGGGTTCTGGGGATGTGTTGGGATTTATTTTATTAAACTGAATTGATGTGCTGTTGTGTTTAAGTTTACTAAAATTTATTTATTTGATTATGAAATGCAAGAAAATGTAATGATTTCGAAAATGTTTAAAACTGGAAGGTCATTTCTATTAATTAATGGTTTGGCTTGCCTGGCCTTGTGTCCGGTGCCATCACGACCTTAGGAATTTTGGGTCGTGACAGTACCCATCGATACATAATACTCGAGCTCACTGATCACATGTATGTCAATTTCAAGCACATCAGATTGCACAAAATATAAATGTGGGAAGATTATTAGGAACAAACAATACTGAAAAGAGCAAGCACAACTATGATGCAATAAGCAAATCAACATCACAAAGGCTATCTCGCCGGTAGTGACATGAGGCCTAAACTGAATTACAATATGCGTGCGAAGAACCATGTAACCCTCACAAACCGTCATAGCATAAGAGAGGAATACATAACACAGACCAAGGCGCGAATAACATCTATTCCACCCGACGATATACCTGTTACACCCCATACTTTAATATTAGGATGTGCTGTAGTAATCCATATAAGCTTGAAGGGACTATGACAATTCATGAGGTGATAGAGAATTTGCGACTATGATATTGTATGACCCTGTAAGTTTAACAATATTGATATTGTCATATACATTTGATATGATATTTTGAGTGAAATAATATTTTAAAAATTTTAAAAATTATGATTTTATATAGTTATTAATATTACTACTTTCGAATATGCTTTAAATTATACATATAATATGAGAAAGCTTATGAAATTTTTTTTATTCTAAAGATAGAAATTATTTTCAACAAGAAAAGAAGGTTATCTTTTTACCATTTTAAGAATTTAGCGTATGAGAATTTGTACTCTTTATATGAGATTAGAAAAATTAGAAGTTGAGAAAATACATGTATTTTTACATGGATATTTTAATGAAATAATAGTGTATGTATTGATTTTATATGGTAACACATAACCATAATAGTAAAGTATATTATGGTAAGATGTATAAAGTGTGTTAAAAGTGAGTAGTATTTTAAGTAACTTGAGATAACTTTTAATTATGTGAAAATTTGATTAATTATTGGTTAAGGGGAAATTAACAAGTTAATTAAGGAATTTGTGTATAAGCTTAATCAAGTTTTGGATAAACTTAATAGCCAAAAACATGGCGGAAACTTAAAGATATTTGATGATAGATATTTTAGGAAACCATGACACATGGACTAAATTTCGTAGTCATCCGTAGCTTAATTTTAGAGAATTTGAGAGTAGCTATAACTTCTGGAAGTTATTAGGTTGTTGTGGGGGCTTTGGGTCTTAACATAAAATGTGTAGTTAGTGTACTTCATCAAAATAAAATAGAAAAGGTGTAGTTAGTGTTGGCATTTGGCAGGAGGAGTCATTTTAAACATTGTTTATGTTTGTGCTTTTTGCTGAAATTCATTGGAACGTTTCATAAGAAGCGAAGAGTTGACATGCAAATTGCCCGAGATAGAATATCTGTTATGTTACGTTTTAGGGGGATGAATAATCCATTTTACCCAGGTTAGATTCTATTCTACAAACACTTCGTAGGGATGTTCCGAAATGTGATGTATCCTCTGCTAGTAAGCAAATAACACCATACCTCCCGTTCTTTTGCTAACGGATGGAGCTCCATAGCTCATTTGAAACTTCACAAGATAATATAGCATGGGTTTTTGCAAATTTTAAGGAGTACGGTGTAATCCTTCTCAAAAGAATCGGCTCAGGTATGTTAAGGCTATCCCTTATTTCTTTTTGGCATAATCTATATGACACGAATGAAATGAGCAAATGCACAATTTTCATAAATGAGTCTATTCATAGAAATACCAGAGCTGCTTATGTTCTTTATTTCCCATGTGTCATATTATTCTATCATTTATTCATGGGTCTCAGAAAATACGTAACGATGGTAAAGTTTCTTTCATCATATTAATCAGAGGTATAATGGTCTTATGACACTCCGAAAGATTTTATTTACGTACTTCTCATTGCATTCATTTACATTGACCCATGACCAGATGACGTTATATACGCGTACAGATATATACACACACACACACACACACACACACATATATATATATATATATATATATATATATAAAGGTGACGGTGTTATATACGCTCCACCACATGATTAACTGGTATACATTGATGATTTTGCCGACAATAGCCGAGATAATATGATGGGATGCTCTCAGAGGCTTGATGATGTTGTTAACACATGTACCTATGAATGACATGACATTCATACGCATATGCATGACACTATAAGTATTTCATGAGTTACAGAGTTGCTCATACTTACAGGTTAGGTCATTTACTCCATGTTTCTTCCAGGTCTTTTGTAAGCTTATTTATGTGTCTTACATACTCAGTACATTATTTGTACTGGACGTTCTTTTGTTGGGGATACTGCATTCATGCCTGCAAGTATAGAAAAACAGTTTGACAAGCCCTCATAGTAGACGAGGTTAGCATTCAACGAAGGATCGGTAAGACTCCACCTCATTCGGAGTGCAACCATGTTTATGGGTCATTGAGTCAGAGTTTTGCTACAGATTTATGGGTAGGCCAGTACCCTGACCTATTTGATGTCAATTAATCTTAGAGGCTTTGTAGACAGATATTCATTTTGTACAGTAGGTCAGAGGCCTCGACGGCCCATATGTACTCATCTTTTAAGAAGATGGTTCATTGATACAATGTTTACCCACTTATAATTATACATTATGAGTTATGGCCATGTTGGCCCATGATAGTTAGAAAAAAAATGAGTTACAGAGTGGTTCGCTCGGGCCAGCACGGCACCGGGTACCAGCCACGCCTCACCAGGTATGGGGCGTGACAATACCGATAGTAACAGATGCGCAGGAGTAAGTAATTCCGATCCGATACAGAATACACATCCTCATTGGGCCTATCAGTGGGTCCTAAATCAACTCCGGCCATCCCCAAACGAACAAATAGCCCTCAAAAAATCCATAACGACATAACCATAACACACACTATCATATGGATAGCCTTGTCCATATTTCATAGTTCACAACCACGAAACAATCTACTTCTGAGAACTCCGAGTCTCCAAATCCATAGAACACACAAATCACCCTACCTGATCCCAACTCCACCGCCAAAATGTCTAACACGTCTCTCAAATACGATCATCCTATGAGGAATATTTCTATAACGATTTCGTGCCACATAAAAAAACCTGATCTGAGCAGTCGACTAACCAGGCGAGCACCACAATATCAATAATGTATCTGTAAGTCAAAACAAAATGTGTCTTCTGAAATGCACACATTCCTTAGGCAATACCAAGTAGTAATAACATCTCTAGAAATATGAAACCATTTGTGATGTCTAAGAGTCCATGAACTCCCCTTCAAAATGGAACCGTGACCTTGCACATGCAAAACTCAATCTCGATAAGCGAGAAACCTTCTATTTGATGTAACGACCCAATCGGTCTTTCTGAGAGTTTAGCTCCGTTTCCACTATTTCTTCTTTATTATGTGTTTTTCAGCTCTTTTATATTGTGTTGGGATGGTTGGCTCGGGTTCAGAGTGAATGTGGAGAGAAAGGAGATATTTAGTCTCTTAAGTTGGCCTAATAGTTGAAAAAGTCAATCGGGAGTTGACTTATAGGTAAATGACCCCGGAATGTTGATTTTATGAATCAAATAGCTCGTTAGGTGATTTGGGACTTAGGCGTGTGTTCAAAATAAGGTTTTGAGGTCGGGAATAAAATTAGGCTCGAAATGGCTAAATTGAGTTTTTGGCAATTTCCGGTCGGTAGTGAAAAATAGGCTATTGGGGTCGGAATGGAACTCTAAAAGGTGAAACAGGTTGGTAGTGCTATTTTGGATTTGTGTGCAAATTTTCAGGTCAATTGGACGTGTTTTGGGTGGTTTCGACATCATTGGTGAAATTTAGAAGTTTCTAAGTTCTTCGACTTGAATCCGAGGTGAATTTGGTGTTTTGGCATTGTTTTGAAGGGTTCGAAGGCTCGAGTAAGTTTAAATGAGGTTATGGGATGTGTTGGCATCTTTGGTTGTGGTCCCGAGGGCCTCGAGGTGTTTCAGGTGGTTAACGGATAAAATTTCGGACTTTGGAGTTGGCAGATTTTCTGGTTTTTGGTTGCAGAGTTATTCTTGTTCGCGAAGGGTTAATGGAATCTGAGAATTTTATTCATTATGTTCGCAAAGAGGAGGACACAAATGCAGAGGGTTGGGTAAAGTGTTCATCGCGTTCGCACTTTGGGGCCGCGTTCGCAAAGAGGAGAAGGCAGCTGGGAGACCCCAGAGATTTGGTCTATGTGTTCGCGTTGGGAGGTACGTGTTCGAGAAGGTTGAGGCCGGCTAGGCATTGCGTTCGTGGAGAGTAAAGAGGAAGAGCAGTTGGGTTGTTCTATGCTAACGCGTGCGGGTGGTCGCGTTCGCGAAGGATAAAAATCTGGGCAGGTAGTGTAAAATCTCAAATCGAGGGTTTAAACCCATTTTTCATATTTTGAGCTAGAGACCACGGGATTAGGCAATGTTTTACGGATTGTTCAGAGAATTGATTGGGGTAAGTATTTCTCACTTGGTTTTGGTTAAACTCCATGATTATGCCCTTAATTTCGTCATTTAATTTGGGAATTCAGGGTGAAAATTTGGAAGAAAAATTAGAGAATTGAATTGGAGATTTGAGGGGCCATTTGAGGTCCAATTTTGATGTTATTGGTATGCATAGACTCGAGGGAGGATGAGAATTCGTGTGATGTGATATTTATCGAATTCTAAGACGTGGAATCGGGTGTCGGGTTTGGCCGATTTCAGGATTTTTGGTATATATTAGTTATTTTCGAGTGAGCTTTGTTCCTTTGGAGTATTTTGATGATATGAATCTGTTTTTGAATATATGGGGCATGCTGAGGCCGAGTCGAGGGGCAAATGCATCCCGGAGTAGTTTTCGTCCGGTTTGAGGTAAGTAATGACTTTAAATCTTGTCCTGAGGGTACGAAACCCCGGACTTCACATTGTATCGCTGTTTTGGAGTGACGCACATGCTAGATAGGGAGTGTGTGCCGTATAGTGTTGGGGGATTGTGACTTGGTCCATCCCGCGGCAACTATTAAGTTGCGTGTCTGATTATGAATCATATAATATTTCATGTTCAAAGATTATTACTATGTTTTGGGCGGAATGCTTTATTTGGGCCTTGTGCCAAGTGTTTGGACCCCTTGGGGGCTTTTACTACTATTCCTCACTGTGTTGAATTATGATTTACACTCAGTCGTATTATGTTTAATTGATTTCAAAACTCAGTCTTATTTACACTGTTTTGAGACATAAAATGATATTTTCGGTCGAGTACTCCATTTTACTGATAGATCGAGTGGTTTTTTGAGAGGTTTCTGACTGAGTGAGGCCAAGGGCCCATGTTGTGAGGATATTATGGGACCGGGCTACGTGCCATAGCATGTTATACTGTTTATGATGACTGAGTGAGGCTGAGTGCCTGATTTGTGAGGATGTGATAAGGGCGCGGGCTGCATGCCACAACATGTTATTGATAGGTCGAGTGGTAGAGTGATTGATGCCATAATTTGTCTTGTTATAGCGCTTGGGCTGAAGGAGCACCTCCGGAGTCTGTACACACCCCCAATAAGCGCAGGTACCTACTGAGTGCGAGTGTCGAGTGATTGGGAGGCATGAGTGACTGTGAGGTTGCCCGAGGGGCTGATTATGAGTGACTGTGAGGTTGCCCGAGGGGCTGATTATGAGTGACTGTGAGGTTGCCCGAGGGGCTGATTATGAGTGACTGTGAGGTTGCCCGAGGGGCTGATTATGAGTGACTGTGAGGTTGCCCGAGGGGCTGATTATGAGTGACTGTGAGGTTGCCCGAGGGGCTGATTATGAGTGACTGTGAGGTTGCCCGAGGGGCTGATTATGAGTGACTGTGAGGTTGCCCGAGGGGCTGATTATGAGTGACTGTGAGGTTGCCCGAGGGGCTGATTATGAGTGACTGTGAGGTTGCCCGAGGGGCTGATTATGAGTGACTGTGAGGTTGCCCGAGGGGCTGATTATGAGTGACTGTGAGGTTGCCCGAGGGGCTGATTATGAGTGACTGTGAGGTTGCCCGAGGGGCTGATTATGAGTGACTGTGAGGTTGCCCGAGGGGCTGATTATGAGTGACTGTGAGGTTGCCCGAGGGGCTGATTATGAGTGACTGTGAGGTTGCCCGAGGGGCTGATTATGAGTGACTGTGAGGTTGCCCGAGGGGCTGATTATGAGTGACTGTGAGGTTGCCCGAGGGGCTGATTATGAGTGACTGTGAGGTTGCCCGAGGGGCTGATTATGAGTGACTGTGAGGTTGCCCGAGGGGCTGATTATGAGTGACTGTGAGGTATCCCCGAGGGGCTGATTCTGCGTGATGTTACGCCCGAGGGGCAGTTTCTGATACATGTTTTAGCTGAGAGGCTTTTTATGATTTTTATCATTTTACACTAAACTTCTTGAACGTTATATTGAAACTATTGGCAAGTATATTCTCAAATGATTTTTACTGAAATCATCTTTTAAGCATGATGATTTAACGTATACACTATTGGAAAGAAAGACTGTGCCCCTTATGAATTGATGGCCTGATTTTATGTGTTTCTTACTGCTGAAACCTTATTTATATTCATTACTACTGAGTTGGCGTACTCACATTACTCCCTACACTTTGTGTGCAGATTTAGGTGCTTGGGCTGACTGAGAGTTGATTTACTATACCAGAGATTCATAGAGATTAGCGAGGTAGCTGCACGCGTCTGCAACCTTGCCCTTCTCTTTCTTACTATTATAGAGTTTATCTTCCAGACTTGTATATTTTCTTTAGATGCTCATGACTAGTGACTCCGGGATCCTGGGATTGTATTTAACAATTCGGCGTAGCTTTATCTCTTTTAAAAATAATTAAACAAAACCTTTATGGATTATCAGTATATTAATGATATAAATGAAAGATTCTTTTCGTTTTGAGTGTTAATTTGACTATCCTAGGTTACATAGGACACACTGATCATTAGCAGGTTTAGTAGAATCTTGCGGATCGGTATGGAGACGTCTGTACTTATCTTCGAGAGGCAGCAGAACCCTTAACAAAAATCTCACATTCTTGAATTCTTGTCGTGCCAATCAGTTTATTTAGCCAAAAGAGTAACTCTTTTAATCCCTTTCATATATTCGAATGCGCATGCGAGTGGTTAATATCAGCTGTGTATCCACGACTTGTGCTTTCCATGGGTGAGGTGCAAGATATGATTTTTGCATGTTGATAATGGGCCAATCTGGAGGACTTGAGGCCGAGTTCTTTCTGTGGCGTGAGTGCTGAGATTTCGTTTGTGTGAGCACATGCATTTAGGACTTATATGTCGGGTTGTGTTCTTATTGGTGGGATTTTGTGGCTGGATGACTATGTGGCGAGTGTCATTTGATGGTGAGGTGTTTTCAAATTGTTTGATTGTGACAAAAGGATTGGCTGGATATGTAGCAAGAACTATTGAGTGCTTGATTTCTGTCTTGAGTTGTCATATGGCTTCGAGTTGTGAGGGTATTGGATGACCTCTCATGTTGTTTAGTTGTGGAGTGAAGCGAATCTTTGTATTGTGTTATGAGTTACTCGTGATGTCTTTTGGGTTGACCAGTGCCCCAATAAGATTGCTTTGACCACAACTCAAGTGTTAGTTCTGCCATCAGCTTCAGGTTCTTATACCGCGTATATTGATGCCTCTGGGATAGGCATTGGTTGGGTTTTAATGCAGGAGGTTATAGTGATTGCGTGATAGCTATGATTTTTGGAAGGGTATAGAGATGATATCAGTTTGAGGCTAAGAAGGCTGGGTTATCTCCCCCAGGGTGTCCTGAGTTTAGATCGCTTGTGGAAGTTAGCGCGACTATTGCAATGGTGAATGCGAGATTGCAGATGATTTGAGATGTTAAATGGTTTGAGTTATATATGAGATTATGAAGGATTTAGTCGAAGCTCACTGTGATATGGCGACGGTGTTAGCGTATGGGCATTGTGAGTTATCGATTGTTTTGATATATGGATTGATCCAGGTGGGGGAGACTGCTAATGATAAGTTGGTTGGATGATTATGGGAGGTATTGGGTCCATTTCAAGGTATACTGGTGAATCCGTTATGACCTGCAGAGGTGGAGTCTGAGAAGACTCGAGTAAGGGAAATTTTTTGATACATGTGGTAATGTACTCTATGGGTAGATGGGTTTTATTGAATGATTGAGTTGTAGCTGTAAATGGTGTAGTGTGTGTGGAGTAGGAATTTTCTTGGTTTCTTCGACGTGTGGGTTACTTCCTAGTATGTTGGTGTGAAAATGGGGCCGGTTGTTTGATCTGTTTGATTAGTTTAATTGCGATTTGTGTAGAGTGGATGACTCTCGAGAATGGTTCTGATGGATTCAAGGTTATACGTAACAATTGGGAACCTTCAAGGTATGTTTTTGGCAAGAACTAAGATTTACATTGGAGGGTGTCAAGACTTGTGGCATTTCTACATTATCATGGATTCTACATACTAGTATCAGGAAAGTGAAGGTAATGGCCTTAAATTCTCAGGAAGTCTCTTCAGGGTAAGTATTTTGAATGTGGTACTTTTAGGGATATTTGAGAGAGTATTCAGCAGTATATGAGCCTTAGACGGTACAATCTTATGCTTGGGTCTCGTATGGTGAGTCTAGGTTGAGAATTGTGGTATTATGGCAAGGAAAAGTATCAATTCGAAGGTAAGTCAGACGGAACTTGGGTAAATAGGTCATCTTTGTAGTAGGTCGGATCGGCATGGTAAGCTATATGATTAGTTCTTTGGGTGTTTATGAGGAAATGAGTTTTATAGGTGTTTCTTAGCAATGCTCTTGAGTTTTGGTGACCTGTGTAGCTTGGTTGATCTAGAAGGATTCAGTCTTGATGGTTTAGTGTTGTACAAATGGGATTGAGATAGTTCCTGATGGTTTCTACCACAGTTAGAGATAAATATTTTCTACTGGCATGAGGTGCAGATGATGTATGGTGATTTTGCTTCTAAATGAGATCAATGGAAAGTTCTTGGCTAGTTGGGTACATAGTTGCTTGTGGCTCGGAAGGGATCGTGAAGTTCTTATATTTTTCATAGGATGGCATGGTGTATGAGGTATGTTGTGTAGAGTTGACATTTGCATATGTGTTGACCCAAGTCACTGCATGGTTTTGAAGATTGACAAATACCTACCCAGTTGAACAAGGTCCATCAAGGCAAACATCTCCAACGAACCAATTGGCACAAGAACCGCACATGCAGAGGAGATAAACGTGATGTGTGAATTATCCATGAACTAAGAGATTGTCTCCTAATGTGAAAATGTTGCAAATTGATAAGGGGTTAGAGTTCGAGTTCAGGAAGGACAGAAATAAAGGAAGGAAGTTGAGATAAACAAAAACTCTTCCACCAAGGAAGAGTTGCATTAGAACTAAACAAGAACATCTTAACTTCTGGCGCTATATAACGAAGTATTCCTACTGAAAATAATTCGCACAAAGACATAATTGAAGAAAGAACTAAAGGCAAAATTACCAGAGAAATTTTACAAGCAGAATCCTTGTGTGATACAAAGGCTACTGACCAGCTAGAAGAACCAGTTTCATATGTTTGTCTTTCAAGTTTTGTTAGTTGTAGTAGGTGATTTAATATTGTATCTTTCTGCTTTATTAGAAACAATTGTAATAAGTACACATTGTTCAAGTTAGGGTTAACTTGAAGTTTGTTGCAATTAGTTAGAGGCTAGGTTGCTACATAGGGATTAGAGTTAGTCCTTAGGTTTACAAAAGAGTTTATTTTGTAAATGATGTTTGGTTTAGAGTTGTAGTGAACAGTTTGGAAAAATCCTACTGAGGAGTAGGTCGTGGTTTTTTCAACTTTTGAGCCAGGTATTTTCCACGTAAAAATCTCTGTGTTTTTACTTTACTGCATTTCTTATTCCGCACTAGTAGAAGTTGGAACACCAAGAAGAACCAGGTTCTTCTATTGAGACAGCGCTCGAAAATTGGACACCACACAAATCACCCCCCTCTTGTGTGGTATTGAAGTATAAAAAAACAATTGGTATCAGAGTAGGTTATCCTTGAAAAGGCTAACACCTTGGACAAGATCAAAATAAGTGCACCACCGGGAAACTGGGAGGGTCAATCAACTGCAAGGTTACCACTCTTCAATGGCCAGTATTACTCTTGATGGAAGAACAGGATGCAGGACCACCTGATTGGAGAAGACTATGAACTCTGGGACAAAGTCAATGATGGTCCTCTAGATACCATGAAGAAGACTGCTGAAGGTGTAGGTGTACCAAAGACTAGAGCTGACTGCACTGCTGAGGATCTGAAGAAATGGGAGAAGAATGCAAAGGCCAAGAAGTGGCTAGTGTGTGCACTAGGTCCAGACGAGTTTAGCAGAATCCAAAGNTTCACAACTTTGACAAATGAACTTAAGTCTCTTGGTAGAGTCATTCTTGAAGAGGACAGGGTAGAGAAGATCCTGACAAGGGTCTTACCAATCTCCTGGGAATGCAAAATCACTGCTATCCAGGAATCCAAAAATATGGCAACCCTCAGATTGGATGAGCTAATTGGAAACCTTACTGCCTATGAACTTAGAAGGCAGACAATGAAGATGGATTGTCCAAAGAAGGAGAGGAGTCTAGCACTGAGAATCACCGAGGGAGCAGATCTTGAGGAAGATGAGATGGCCATGATTACCAAAGAATTCAGAAACTTTCTCATAAGGAAGAAGAGCATCTCTAGAGGAGGAAATTACAACAAAGCAAAAGCTCCAGAAAGGCCAACCAACGAGGGATGCTACAAGTGTGGAAAGAATGACTACCTTATCAAGAACTGTCCTCAGCGGGAAGTGGAATGGAAAAAAGAGAGATATGAAAGAAGGAACAAGAAAAAGGAACTGGTCCAACCCAAGAAAACCACAACAAAAGCTATGGTTGCTGCTTAGGGGGAAAGTTCAGATG
>ML435414.1:0-68484 GCA_005239525.1 Nicotiana knightiana | reverse complement strand
GCAATTTATCCGCCATCCTAACTATAGAGAAGTGAGGCATACACTTTGTGGGATTGATTCCAAAGTTTCCTGGATTCGGGATAGATCCACTAATCTTCATAAAAGGTTTCCCAAGAAGAAGATGAAGGCTGAAACACAGGTATGGCTGAAACTGATTAATGCACGGATACTACCGTGCACCCATGACACCTTAATCAGCTGAGAGAGGATTTGTTGCTCTACTTCTTAATGACGGGGTAGCAAGTGAATGTGGGCCACCTGATTCGCTACCAGATGTGGTTGGTGCATGCCAACAATAGAATTGATCGAATCCCTTTCCTGAATTTCCTGACTCAGTTCCTGCTAGATAGTAATGTAGTGGTTGAGCCCGACTTTGACCACATTGATCAACAACTCACCCAGGAAACTGACATCACTGGATTAAGACTAAAAGAAGAGTCTTCACTGACCAATGCTGAGCGTTATGCCAGGGATGATAGCTTCATGGCCCATCTCTATGGGATGATGGATTTGCAGTTGCGCATAGGAGGTCGTCCGGCATCGGTTAATGAAAGGGGCGAGTTGGATCAGAGGTATCCACTCAATGCTCATGCTCAGCAGATGATAGGAGCAGGTGAGGGGTACAGACTCCCAGATGATGAAGATATAAACACACCTGATGATTCTGATGCGGAGCTAATGCGCTCGGATGAGGATGATAATGGAGAGGATGAGTTTGAAGAGGAATGGAGAGCGTCAGATGATGAAGACGCTGAGTGACCAGGAAGTATCTTGCACCTTGTTTTATTTTTTTTTTCTTTGTATATATATGATGCACTAAGGACAGTGCATGAACTAAGTGTGGGGTACTGTATATATATGTGTTGTGTGAATTGTGTTGCTTGTTGTTTTATTTCGTTTATTTTTAGCTTTATGTTCAGTGAAATGTTTTTATGTTTTTAGCTTTTATGTTTTGTTTTATTATCTTAAAGAAAAAAAAAAAAGACTCTCCCCGACGATGGATCTCTTAGACAGTTCTCTTGAGGGAAGTAAGTCTAACGAAAACAAATAAATAAAAATTTTGTTTAAGGTAGTGCAGTAATTCCCCCTTGGTTTTTCTTTGGACCACGGTTCTTTTTCAAGGGTTTTTAATTGAACCGGGTGTAGGTAGTTCTTAATTTTTAGGAGTAGTAACCACATGGTTAAGGGCTTAATAGTAGCAATATCTCGAAACGTGCTAATGCCTTGAGAATAGTCAGTACTTTGGTTGTGACGCTTGCTCAATTTTTTTGACTCCAGGATAAATACCTTAAATAAGGAATTCTTAAGATTTGCTTAACTTCTTTGAANCCCCGTGTGTGTGCAAAGCGAAATAGAAGTTTTGTTCAGTCTTGGAAGCGATATAGGCATTTCTTTGTTGAGCCAGCTATATATATTTTACCCACCTAATTATTATGTATCGTATTTAACCCCGTTGAGCCTATAATCCTGTTACTTTGGCAACCACATTACAAGCAATACCCCTTTGTTTGAAACAATCATATATTTGAACCTTGTCACCTCTCGTAAGCACTGAAAAAGTGATGAAATATGGAAAAGTTAAAGTGTGGGGTGGTAGGTTGGTTTTTGAGGGGAATAATTGAAATACGGAGAAAGGTGCACTGTTTGAAAAAGTAAGAGTCACTTGAGAAAAAAAAAGAAAAAAAAATAGTTGTATTGCTGCGAAACAAAAAAATATGTGGTGACTANAAGTTCTTAGGGAGGTGTAGTCACTCTTATATCCAAATGTATCCTACCCGTCCCGCAGCCTACATTACAACCAAATAAAGTCCTACTTGATCCTAGACTGAATGAGCTCGATTAGTAGATTAGTACACTACGGTCAAGCCTATGGTGCATCTTGTGTGGCATATGAATATTATTTCTGAGAGAGAGTGAATTCTTTCAATCTTGAGTTCCTAAGTGTTCTTAAATCTTCTTGTGTGAGCAACTAGCTCTTTGATTTGGTGAGGGCACATGATTCATGAAGGAAAGGTAAGGTTGTTGACCTCTAAGTTAGAGTAGTTGGTGAATTATGAATAAAGCATGGTATTTGTGAGTCGACTATTGAGGCGAGGATGTCACACCTCTGGCATTGACATGTTTTAAAAATTTTTGGTATAACGTGTTAAGTGATTTTCTTAATAAGTTGTGTACATGAGTATAGTTTGATTGCTCGAGGATGAGCAAATGTTTAAGTGTGGGTTATTGATGCGAGTCTAGAATTCATGGTTTAACATGTTATATGCCCTACATTTTATGTGCGTTAATGATAAAAATACACTTTTTATGTGCATAATAGAGTCTATTTCATGTGTAGGTGAAATGGAGATGGAAGCCGAGCTAAAGGGATGCAAATACATCGAAAATACGCTCAAGAGGCGAGGAGGAATGCACCGGGCTATAGCCGGGCGTTTGAGTCCAAACGCCTGACTCTGCCTGGCGTTAGCCAGGAGCCAGAGCCCAAATGCCTGACCCTGCCTGGCTTTAGCCAGACGTTAGAGCCCAAACGCCTACCTTAGCCTGGCGTTATCCAGGCGCCAGAGGCCAAATGCTAGGCCCCTGTTCCCGCTAAATTCGAGTTTTTGAACAGTTTAAGTGTCTCCCAGTTGGAATAGAAGTCTCCTACGCGTTTAGGGTTTATCCCAAACATATAAATAGACCCCAAAAACACAACTTGAATGGAGATTCCAAGAGAGGAAGTCATTAAAGTGAAGAAAACCTGTGGATTACTATTCAGCAAAGCAAAACACTGATTTTTATCTCCTTAGTTCATTACTCTGTAATTCAATTATGCATGTTATTTTATATTTGATATTTATGACTATGAGTAGCTAATTTTCTTAATCTAGGGTTTTGGTGGAACCCGTTGGGGGACAAACTTATGGTGATATTAATATAGTTTGGTTTATTGTTCATCTCTATTTGTTCAACTACGTTCTTATTGTAGCTAATTGAATGGCCATTAATTAGCTGTGCCTATTTAGTGTGTATCTACTTGAGAGAGGGTGCATATTTAGGTAGTTGTTTGAACAACATCATTCCCGGAGTATAGACGAAAGTCATAACCGAGGGTTTAGAGGTTGGATTAGAGATAACGATACCTCGGGTGCAATCTAAAGTGAACTGTAATGCAATCTAGCTAGCGTAACTTGAGAGAGTGCGTCTAGTAAATTATAATAATTAATTGAGAGAGATTTATGGTAGATAGAGTGTTCATGATTGATAGAGACAACTAATCAAACTATAATAAGTATCCGAGAAGGAAGTTCACCAACGGGGGAAACCATAGCCTTCGACCTTTATCATAATTGTTTACAACACATTGTTAGTAGTTGTTAGTTATTATTATTGTCAGTTGAATTAGTACAACATCACCAATTTATATAAAAAAAGTCTTGAGATAATTGACTGAGTAAAAGTTGCGTATTCTAAAGACTCGATTGATACGTAAATTCCCTGTGGGATCGACTCTGGGCATAATACCCCGGATTATATTTGCAACGCCCGTTTAATATTTTATTAGACATAGTTGAGCGTGATCAAGAAGCTTATGAGGGCCATCGGCCGATGTAGCATGATGGAGGGGATGTTGAGGACTATGGAGGATGAGCTCAAGGTGAGAAATGGAGTGATGGCCGAGAATGCTGATCTTCAGGCGCAAGTGGCGTCTTTAAGGTCGAGCTTCAGCAGAGCAAGGCTAGAGCCGTTAACTTGAGGGGTGAGTTGAGCACTAGGGTTGAAAAGTCGGGCCGAGTTGAGAACACCAGAATAGCCGCTATGGCGGAGGCGACATCCCTAGGTGGTACCCTCCATGTTTGCAGGTCTGAGCGAGCTAGTGACGCTGAAACTTCGACGCTCAAGGAGGCAAGGTTAGAAGAGCGGATTGAGGGTTTGGAGGCGAAGTTGTCTGAGCTGAGTGAGCAAGTTGTTAACCTAAGAGCCGAGAAGGTGCAACAGCAGGACCAACCGTCTATTTCTCATACTTCTGCCGATACTAGTGTGTCGCAAGAGTTGTATGAGATGTGGGTTCATGCTGAGTCCCAACTTGACATATACAGGTCTCTGAAGACGACTGGGAAGGTTTCTGAGGCAGAATTTGAGGATGTTCGTGTCAAGGCACGTGCAGCTCGTGACGCCTGTGGTTACGATTGTGGTACGCATGGCGGGGACGATGATGAAGATGACTTGGATGGGCTTACCTCCGATCCTTGGTACGATGATAAGTATGCCGGTGATGTTAGTGACGGGGGGGACGATGCGGCGTAAAGTTTTTGTACTTGGTTTTTGTTTTTTGTGTTTTGTTGTTTTCTTTATTATGGGGTTGTCTCTCAATCCCTTTGTAAAATGTATTGGAATGGAACTATTGAAATGGAACAATTGTCTTTTGCTGTGTATTTTCGTCTCTTCTCTTCTTTTTTCTTTTTAGTGGGTGTCTTCTGTTTTGAGAAAGTCCCTAACTTTCGGCCGATTGAATGTAAAATTGATTCAAACGAGGTCAAATGTAGATTGATTTGAACGAGGTCGAATGTAGATCTATTCGAGGTCAAGTGTGAACTTAGAAAATAATTCGAGCGAGATCGAATGTATATTTTCGTTGTTGATTCGAATGAGGTCGAATGTAAATTAATCCGAGCGAGGTCGAGTATGTGTTAATTCGAACGAGGTCGAATGTAAATTAATTCGAGCGAGGTCGAATATAAGTTAATTCGAGCAAGGTCGAATGTAAGTTAATTTGAGCGTGGTCGAATGTAAGTTAATTCGAGCGAGGTCGAATGTAAGTTAATTCGAGCGAGGTCCAACGTACGTTAATTCGAGCGAGGTCCAATCTAAGTTAACTTGAGCGAGGTCGAATGTAAGTAAACTCGAGCGAGGTCGAATGTAATTAAACTCGAGCGAGGTCAAATGTAAGTAAAGTCGAACGAGGTCGAATGGAAGTAAATTCGAGCGAGGTCGAATTTAAGTAAATTCGAGCGAGGTCAAATGTAAGTAAACTCGAGCGAGGTCGAATGTAAGTAAATTCGAGAGAGGTCGAATGTAAGTGAATTCGAGCGACGTCGATTGTAAGTAAATTCGAACGAGGTCGAATGTATATTCTCTGTATTGGTGCGATATGTAAATTTGGTGGAGTTACGTAAGAATGTCGTAAACTGCTTTGTTTATTTATTCGTTGGAAAATATTACATGTTTCTGTTTGGCGTGTACATACATTCGAGAAGTCCCAGTCTTATCTAGTCCCTTCATCGCTCAGTATGGAGAGGTAGTCGAGAGGCGGAGCGGTGAACGTAACACCTAAACTTCGAGACACCCTCTTCGTCGCCTCATTAAAACCTTCCCCGAGAAAACCCAATTGGGAAAAAACTCGAGTGAGGGAAAAAGAGTACGACTTGGAGGACGTTCTTCTTCGGAAGTTGAAGTATTTGAGGTGGGCGACGTTCCAATTGTTTGGTAGTAGTTTCCCTCTACTATTTCTAGTTGGAATGACCCTTTTTTGCCGTCGCTGTGATTTTTTATGGCCCGTCGCAATTGGTTCCTAGTTTACCTTCCCGTGGGTCTTTTCTCGCTTGTGTTTTGGCTTTGAGTACGTAGTCCCCAACCTTGAGTGGCTTGACTTTGGCCTTTTTGTTTTAGTACCGTTCTGCTTGCTATTTTTGAGCTATCATTCTTATGTAGTCCATGTCTCTCCGCTCGTCTGTTTCGTCGAGGTCTTGCTTTCTTTTCTCATCGTTACTTGGTCCACTCTCGTTGGAGTATCTCAAAACTGGCTCTCCGACTTCGACTAGTATCACTGCGTTAGTCCCGTAGACTAGTGAATATGGCATTTCTCCTGTGCTTGATTTTGGCGTGGTGTGATATTCCCATAGCACTTTCGGTAGCAGTTCCGGACACAGTCCTTTTGCGTCTTAGAGCTTCTTCGTCATGATGTTCAGTATTGTTTTGTTGGAGGACTCCGCCTGACCGTTGCCTGCAGGATGGTATGGCGTGGAGAGTATTCTCTTGATGTGCCATTTCTCGAAGAATTCATCGGTCTTCTTTCCAGTGAATTGGGGTCCGTTGTCACAGCTGATTTCTTTGGGGATGCCGAAGCGGAATATGATGTTCCTCCATATGAATGTGATGAATTCATGTTCGCGTATTTGGGAGAATGCACCTGCTTCTACCCACTTAGAAAAATAGTCGGTTAAAACCAAAAGAAATCGTACATTACCTCGTCCGCTGGAAGGGGTCAGACGATGTCCATTCCCTATTTGATGAGCGGCCAAGGCGATGTGACTGAGTGAAGGTGCTCGCCCGCTTGGTGAATCATTGGAGCGTATTTCTGGCATTGCTCTCACATTCTAACGAAGTCGGCGGCTTCCTTTTTCATGGTGATCCAGTAATAACCTACCCGTATGAGACATCTAACGAGGGCTCGATTGCCGGTACGGGCTCTACAATAGCCTTCGTGTACTTCTTCGAGGACGCGCCTAGTTTGGTTTGGCCCTAGGTATTTGGCTGCATGTACTCGAATCTTCTTGGCTTCTTTTTTGTCGGTTGGGAGCACTCCATCCTGTAAATATGACATACGATTGCGCCAATCCCAAGTTAAGTTTATAGTGTGTACCTCAATTTGGTCTATTGACGAATGGAGGAGGGTTACCACGTTTTCTTTTCCGCTTATTTCTTGGCAGCTGGTGCTAATTTGGCGAGGCCATCTGCCTCGATATTTTGTGCTCGAGGTATCTGGTCAAGTTGACACTCGTCGAACTCGGGCAGTAGCTTATGAATTTCTGCCTGATATTTTAGTAGCCTCTGTTCCTTGATTTGGAAAGTCCCTGTGACTTGGTTGACTAGGAGTTGTGAGTCACATCGGAGGATGGCTCGTCGTGCTCCATACTTGAGGGCTAGTTTCAATCCTGCAATTACAGCCTCGTACTTCGCCTCATTGTTAGTCATATCGGTACACCGTATGGACTAGCGGATGACTTTGCGTGTTGGGACCTCGAGTACGAGTCCCTGTCCAGATCCTGATGCGTTGGAGACACCATCAGTGTATAGGACCCATAGGTCGAGTAACTTGGGGGAGGTGCGGTAGACTTCCTGCTCGGCCGACGCTCAAGTCGGCGAGTACTTGCGACTTTATTATTATTCGCGGCTGATATGTTATATTGTGCTCGCTTAATTTGATGGCCCACTTGGCCAATCTACCCGATAACTCGGGTTTATGTAGGATGCTTCTTAGGGAGGAGGTCATGACTACCGAGATAGGATGGCCTTGAAAATAGGGTCTAAGCTTTCGTGAAGCTACGGCCAATGCCAGGGCCAGCTTTTCGAGGTAGGGTTACCTCATTTCGGCATCGACGAGAGTTTTGCTAATGTAATAGATTGGAGATTGCGTACCTTTGTTTTCACGAACCAAGACTGTGCTTACTGCACCATCGGATATGGCCAGGTAGATTAAGAGACGCTCGCCGGGCTCTACCTTGGCGAGTAGCGGAGGCGATGACAGGTTTGCCTTTAATTCTCTTAGGGCATTAATTCACTCGGAATTCCATTGGAGTTCGTTGTCCTTTTTGAGTACGTTGAAGAATTTGTGGCATCTGTCGGAGGATCGTGAAATGAACCTTGACAGGGCGGAGATACGGCCAGTCAATTTCTGCACCTGTTTTTTGCTGTTTAAAATTTCAGGTATTCCCTCTATAGCCTTGATTTGGTCGGGATTGACCTAAATGCCTCTCTGCGACACCAAAAAGCCGAGGAACTTTCCAGAGGTCATGCCAAAGGCGCACTTTTCGGGGTTAAGCTTAGTGCCATATCACCTAAGTATGTCGAAGGCTTCCTCAGGTGGTCGATATGGTCTTTTTTTCTTTTTTTATTTGACCAACATGTCGTCTACATAGACTTCCATCATTTTGCCGAGTTGCTCTTTGAATATCTTGGTTACCAGCCTTTGATAGGTCGCCCATGAAATTTTCAATCCGAACGACATGACTCTATAGCAATACGTCCCTTGGTGGGTGATGAAGGTGGTCTTTTCATGATCCTCCTCTTCCATGAGGATTTAATTGTAGCCTGAGTAGGCATCCAAGAAACTTAATAACTCATGTCCCGTTGTTGCGTCGATGAGCTGATCGATGTGAGGCAACGAGAATGAGTCTTTCAGGTAGTCTTTGTTTAGGTCCATGAAGTCTACGCACATGTGCCATTTCCCATTTTACCACGTTGGCGACCCTTTTCGGGTCCTTTGATTCTTGAATGGAAGCGTTGGTGATCAATTTCTCTACCTCTTCGTGGAAGGCCTCGTTGATTGCAACATTAAACTTTCTACTGATTTTCCGTATCGGCGGGTAGAATGGATTGATGTTCAGCTTGTGCGTAGCAATGTCCTTCAGGATACTTGGCGTATCTGCATCGGAGAAAGCAAACAGATCGGCGTTGTCATTTAAATATGGAATTTACCTGGTTCTGAGAGTTTGTGGCCGATGTAAGATTTTTTGTTATGGTCGCTTCTATCCAGTTGAACGGGGTCGAGGTCCTCCCTTGTTGACCCTGTGGCTTCCACGACGTTGGGGTCTTTGATGACGTCTTTTTGTTCGTCGGGATCGGTGCTCGACTTTGGTAATTGCTATGCTCCCGATCCCTCTCCTTTTAACTGTTGAGTGTATGTGCAGTTTTGAGCGATGTTGTAGCATTCTTGAGGTGTGCGATGTTCATCGCAGATGCTGAATATTACCCATGGGGTTGGAAACTTGATGAGCTGATATAAGCTGGACGGAATGACCCTCATGGCGTATATCGAAGGTCGCCCTATAATAGTGTTGTAGGTTGTGTCTTGTTTCATGACATGGAATGTTGTTTCCAGAGTGACGCCCCCGACCAGAACGGGCAATGTTATCTCTTTGGAGGTTCGTTCAACGGCATTGTTAAAACTTGATAGTGTTATGCAGTGTGGTACTATCTTCTCCTCGATTCTCATTTGTGTGAGAACTCGGGGGTGAATAATACACGTGCCGCTACCGTCATCTACCATGATTCTTTTTACATCGGTATCTGAAATTCATAAAGTAACGATAAGAGCGTCGAAATGAGGAAAGGTCAAATCGTGGGTATCTCACTTATCGAAGATGATACTGCCTTTGAGGTCATCATACCATTCATGGGTGATCGACCGCTTTAGTTTGTGTGTGGTAGTGAACTTCACATGGTTGATTGTTGCTTCATCGCCTCCGCCGATGATCATTTGGATGGTGCGGACGGGGGAGGGTGACTTTGGGGGGCCTTGATATTGTTCTCATCCGCGGGTGAAATTGTCTCTTTATCGGTTGCTCAT
The DNA here is from genome assembly GCA_005239525.1 of Nicotiana knightiana. NCBI lineage: Eukaryota > Viridiplantae > Streptophyta > Magnoliopsida > Solanales > Solanaceae > Nicotiana > Nicotiana knightiana. Next base: position 59,156 of record ML435414.1, on the reverse strand, counting down.
CAGCTCCCTTAAATGTCCCTGGTGGAGCATATTCACTACTTCTTGCCGTAGGGCTATGCAATCCTCAATCTTATGGCCCCGTTCCTGATGGAACTCGCAGAAGGCATTCAACTTTCAGGAATTTTGGCCGGACTTCATCTTTTGTGGCCATTTTACCTTGGGGACGAGCTTCTCCAAGGTGTAAACTATTTCTGAAGGGGAAACGCAAAGATTGTGAGCAGATAAAAGTGGAGGCATACCTCTTTAGTTTTGGTGAGTCCCCGTCTGTGGCCTAGACGCCCCTACGGCTTGGCGGGGAGGTAGTGGGATGGCTGCTCTAACGTATGGTTGGTGCCTTTCCCGGTTGAGGCGTGGACCTGCATGATCTCTTCGGATGTCATTCTGACGATCTTTCCTTGATTCCAATTAGACTGATGTTAACCGTTGAGTTGGACCATTGAGGCCGTCTTCATCTGCTCTCACCTCGGCACAGTAAGCATTGTGGATTTCTTCCCAGGTGGTGGGAGGGTATTTCATGAGTCTGCTTAACAACTTTTTGGTCTCCCTCGACCCATTCCTGTTTACCCCATTTTGGAAGGCGGCTACCGCCATCCCCTCTGATACATTTGGTAGGCTCATTCTTACTCTGTTAAATCGGGCGAGGAAGTCCTTGAGTCCTTCGCCAGGCGATTGTCTAATGGCGAATATGTCATTCACCTTGGCTTCTGCTTTCTTGTCCCAGGCATGGGCGGTGACGATCTTTTCGGCCATTTCCTCGAACGTCACTATGGAACGTGCCGGTAATTGTGAGTACCATGTTAAGGGCTCCCCCTGTTAGGGTTTCGCTGAACTTTTTCAGCAGCACCGACGGTACCTGCTCGTTCGAGAGGTCGTTGCCTTTTACCGCTGTGGAGTAATGAATGATATGGTCTTCAGGGTCAGTTGTGCCGTCATATATTTTTAAATATAACGGTATTTTGAATGTTTTGGGTATGGCATGAGGGGCTGCCTTGTCGCTATGTCGATGTTCCACGAACCGGCCGACGTCCCGTTTTGACAGAAGTTTCGGGGCGCCCGGTATCTTATAAACCCTTTCTTGGTGCTCCCTGAGGCGCTTTATTCTCGTTCTCCATTTCTTCTATTTTCTTCAGAAGTGCGTTTTCGCGACCCCCTTTTTCTTGCGAAATCGGGTTTCGACATTTCTGGGACAACTCCTTATTTTTGGGATTGGGTAAGGGATTGGAAGAGTCGCCACCTAACGGATTAAGGTGCGTTAGGGCACACGGAGAAGTTAACTCATAAACCAGTTTGCATCACCAGCGATCGGATAAGGGCTCAAATTACCTCGAGGGTAAGGTGTTAGACACCCATCGAGGTCCACAACGGTGGGTCCTAGTCGAACTTAAGTTAAGAGAATTAGTCTAAAAGGGGAGGAAAACAATTTGAACAATACAAGTTACTTTAAACATGATTAAAGGGGGTCCTAGGTTTTTTAGCCTATAGGATCTTTCCATGTAATACTTTGTAACTTCCCCAAGTTTTGGTGTTACTCATAGCATTAGCGCACGGGCTATCATCTCCTTACTACCCAATTACTATCTTTTAGTTGTTACCTAAGCGTTATAATTGCTTCTAGCTCATTCCTTATGCGTGCACTACCCGTCCTTTACCTATGGCCCTGGAGGTGTTAGGACCTTTATTTAGGATGGTTCTAGACCAAATAAAGGCTCACATTGACCTCCACACGTAAACAACAAAAGCACACAATTAAATCAGCAAACTTCGTTAATTTTAGGATCCTATAGGCAGGATACCTATATGAGCAGAAACAGAATATAAAGACAGTTTTATTAAGGCGAGCATTGTGACCTATTTTTTTGCCTACTGATTATGTTCAGCGCGAATCTGGGTATTCCAAGCAGGTAATATGTCACAATTTTAAGCCAAGAATCATTAATGAGTCCTATAGATTGCCTAAGTGATGGCCAGAATTGGTTGAATACAGAATTGATTAAAAGAATCCTATAGACATGATTTCTATGAGTTTATAAATTATAGACCTATAAACATGGTTTCTAAGTGTAATACTGATTTTAACTCATAAAGACATGTTTTTTATTTCCTATAGCATGCTTTCTAACTGCTGAGTTGATTTAAACCTTATAGGCATGATTTCTAAATTTGAAATTGATTTTGGTACTATAGGCATGATATCTATTGATTGTATATAGGCAGAAATTAAACAGATCGCCAAGAAGGACAATTAACTCAAACAGCAAGGTCCTATAGGCATGGTCACTAATGCACATTTGTTGGATTGGTGGATCCTATGAGCAGGATTTCTAACCTGCAATGCGAATACATAATTAACGGAAGTCCTATAAGCAGGTTCTCTAGTGTGCAAGCATAAATACAGAATCCAAATGATCATGCAAATCCTATAGGCAGGATTTCTAAACACAGCATAGTACTCATATAGCTCAATCAGCATAGTTAAATCCTATAGGCAGGATTTCTACCCAGTTTGGTAAAGAAAATAAGAAGACCCCCCAGCTTTTACTAATTAACCTCAATTTTGTTATTACATAGATTATTACAGCCCAGAATATCAAATGAATTATATAATAAAAAGAATTACACTATAGGAGCCTTCATAGGCCCAAATAAACCTAGGAACCAGGCCTTCCAGCCAAAGCCACTTTGAAGCATAGCATAGAGATTCATAGCACATTAGAACCAAATTTCCAGTGTGTCAAAGTTCTCAAAGGCCTCAGAGTACCCAGGGTAATGCTCACATTGGAACCACATTCAGATAGTTCAAGAGATTGGAAAACCAGTCCCCAGTGTGTCAGAGTTCAAAGGAGTCTCAAGTGGACCGTAGGAAATGCTCACGCTGGGGTGGTTGAGAACCTAAATGACTAGGAGTGGGATTTTAAAATCAGTACATAGAAGGGGGTAAGGGAAGGTTTTAAGAAAAAATAATTCAATTTCAGAAGAAAGAAAGTTAAGAACATAGAGTTGCAGGCAAAACTGCATCAAGAAAACAAACAGAATGGATGCTTAGCACATAGTTCAAACAGATTGAAATCTGATCAAGCTAAGTAATTATACTGGACTTATGAAAATCATTGTTTAATCACAGAAACCATTAGGCAGAACAACTAAGTTAGCCAGGTACATGAAATAGACAAACAGAGCAGATGAATTAGGCAACAAACATATTTGATTACATGTTTATAGTACCTTATAAAGTTCAGAACATGTTAATGAAACGAACTATACCTTACATTAACTTATGAGAGTATTCATGCTATTTGAAATAACTTAGTCTTAAGTTAACAATATTACCAAATGAAATCATATAGTCATATAAAGGACATAATCATGCTAGGAATTGAAACAGGCTAGTCAAATAAAGCACAGAGAATGAAATTGCAAAGGTTAGGGCATACCAGTTGAGAAGAGAGCAAGTAAATATGCAATAGCAGTTAAGTTCCAGAGTAATTTGGCCTTGGCTTTTAGCCGGCCAAACAATAACCACTTAGTACAGAAATCAGAACAAGAGAGAACAAAGAGAGCTTAAGTTTTTAGTGAGTAAAAAATGAGAGTTCGAGTCTGTCTAAGGGGAGAGGGAGAAGGGATTTAAATAGTACTCAATGAGGCAGACAAATAAGGTAATAAGTCAATCATAAAAAAAAAATATTGGAATCAATTAACAGAATTAGTTTAAAGTCGGTTTCAGTCAATAGCATAAAATCAGGCTAGTATTACTTAAGTTAAGGAAAATAGAATAAATTAATAACCAAATGCCGGACCAAATAATGCAAGAACAGGTAAATTGAACGAAAAATAAGGAAATACTAGTACTGTACAAAAAGGATCAAAACCCTAATTTTGGAGTAAGTATAATTAGTCAGCAATTAACGGCCATGGTTAAAGACAGATAGACAGAAACATTAAAAGGAAAATAATCAAATAGTCGAAAACCTTAGAAATTAGGCAAAAATACAAACACATATAGATGAAAATAATTAAGGTTTGAACCTAAATTTTATGGTAAGTGAAATTAGTCAGAAGTAATAAAGGAAATACACAGAGATTGAAACATTAAAGGTTGAAATAGTTTTGGCGAAAATCTGTTAAAATCGAAAACCCTAATTTTATGGTAATTAAAATTAGTCAAGAATATCAAAAGAAAAACTATAATAAAGATGCATAGAGACGGATAAACAACATCATTAAAGATTGAACCAGATTTGGTTCGATTTTTTAAGAATCAAAACCGTAATTTTTAGGGTAAAAAATTAGTCAGAAAAATCATAATAGAGATGCACGGAAACATTAAAGGAAAATATTTAACAAAAAATAGAAAAATATAACAGATCTGAAAAGATCTAAACTCTAACTTTAGGGTAAGTGAAGAATCGAACAAAAATCTCAGAGATTCATACCATAAAGGGACGATAATGAACATAGACGGAAAGAAGTGAAGGTTCGAACCAGATTTGGTTCAAAGCGAGATCTGTTTGCCATGTTAGGCAAGTGATTACGTAATACCATAATCGGTTAACCAGTAATAGGAGACGAATAATAAGGTAAGGTAATCGTTAATGGGTTCCATCTCTGAGTTGGAATCGAAGGGGAAATGGGGGTTAGGATGCTAGGATTTCAGAAGGTGAGAGGTGAGTTGAGAGGAGATGAGAGGAGGGGGTTTAGTGACGACGGGTAGACGGGGAAATGAATTAGGGTTAAGGGGTATAAGTATAATTAAAAGGGTTAAGGGTATTGGCAGCCATTGATCTCGAGAGATCAACGGTTGGGATTAGATCTTAGGCCGGGCGGGTTAATTTGGACGGGTATGGGTATTTGGGTACTGGGCTGGTGTATTGGGCTTGGGTTAGGTCCGAAATTGAAAAAGAAAAGAGGCTAGGTTTTAAATACTTAACTAAATCAGTAAAATAATTTATAAAAATAATTAATAAATGATTAAATTACTATTTATATATGAAAAACTATTTAAAATAATTACTTAATATTATAAAAATATTAAAATTCATTTTCTGAGTAATTAAAGTAATTATGCATGCATGAGCTATTATTGCAATTATAATCCAAAGGTGTAAATATAATTATGCATAAAAAGACTAAAGCTTAATATAAATATAAATGATAAAAATTAAGTAATAAAATTATTATAAAATCATTTTTGACACAACTAGTAATGATTTAGATAATAAAACGCTGGAATAAATTAATTAAAAATCCTTTAAAATTACAGAAAATTATGAAAAAAAACTAGTTGATGCTCATGCATTATTTTGAAAGTATATATGTATTTTTGAAATATATATGAAAAAAAAGATGCCCCTCTTTACCCGGGAAGGATGAAAGAGTTGTCGGTTAAAGATATGATGGCCAATTTTGACCGAATAGAGTTATTTGAGAGATATAGGCCGCACTCTGGTCTCCGAGCTGCCTACATATCCCTGGTTTTACAGGAATCAGGCCGTTTGTAGTTCTGGATCCACCGGTGAAATGAACTAATGGAGTTGTCACAAGGACGGACACAAGGTTTCGAATAGGTGAAACAGTTATAGTGAGCGGTTAGGTTTGAAATAATATAAGGAAATGGAGCGGGATTGCTCCTATTAGGATAACAATTACTCACCGGGTCATCTACAAATCAAAAGATGTACTGCAAGCATATACGTATAAATTTGCATAAATTGGGGCATGATGCAAATTCCCTTCAGACTACGAAAACTGTCTTTGGACGGTTGATGATGAAGTCCTTAGACCATGACGTCCCGGGCCATGAATTGTGTGGTAAGGAATTCGCCGGTCATGAAATGATGTTATCAGGCAATGAAAATGGTGCCTCCGAACCATGATACCTTTGAATAACGATGTGCAAGTTTGAGAGATCCTCAAGCCATGGCATGATGTCTTCCAGCTATGAGGATGGTGCCTTCAAACTATGATGCCTTCGGATAAGTTGGATATCTTTTACCCCATGAGGTGCAGAGGCATGATGCTAGAATCAACAAGACATGGCTTAGTCTTATGTGAAATTGAGGGCAGAGCTTAGCCCGAGAGAAGAGAACAATGCAAGAGAGACAGTGCTTGGTGTCGTGCGAGATTCTGGACAGTGCTTAGTCCCATGCAAAGGGAAGGCAGGGCTTATCCTTATGCAAGTGATTTGAGACAGGGATTAGTCTCATGCAAAGAAAAGGCAGTGCCTAGCCTCATGCAGGTGTTTTGAGACATGGCTTAGTCTCATGCGAAGAGAAGGCAATGCTTAGCCTTGTGCCTATAGGGAGGCAGGGCTTATCCTCATGCAAATGATTGAGACAGGGCTTAGTCTCATGCGGAGAGAAGGCAGTGCTTAGCCTTATGCAAATAGGGAGGCAAGGCTTAGCCTCATGCAAGGATTGAGACAAAGCTTAGTCTCATGCGGAGAAAAGGCAGTGATTAGCCTTATGAAAATAGGGAGGCAGGGCTTAGCCTCATGCAAGGTTCAGGATATTGCTTAGTCCCATGCAAAGAGAATGCAGATCTTAGCCTTATGCAAATGGGAGGCAGGGCTTAGCCTCACACAAGTGATTAGAGACAGGGCTTGGTCTCATGCGAAGAGAAGGCAGTGCTTAGCCTTGTGCAAGTGGGGAGGCAGAGCTTAGCCTCATGCAAGTTTCGGAACAGTGCTTAGTCCCATGCAAAGAGAAGGCGGAGTAGCCTTATGCAAATAGCGAGGCAGGGCTTAACCTTATGCAAGGATTGAGACAGAGCTTAGTCTCATGCATAGAGAAGCCAGTGCTTAGCCTTATGCAAATAGGGAGGCATGTCTTAGCCTCATGCAAGAATTGAGACAGAGCTTAGTCTCATCCAAAGAGAGGAGTAAGGGTGAAGTATTCTTAGCTGACAATGTGTTTCATGCATAGCGATTGTGTCGTTGTGATGGTGTTTATCATGATGATATAGTCCTGCATCCATAGAAAATTTGTGAGTTTTTATGGGGGGAGGTCGGTTCGTGCCTTTGCTTGCTCGATTTTCTCCGCTCTGTCTGAAGATCATGTTCAAGCCATTAGGGTAGCATTTGTCTAAAGCAAAGTTTCTTTTTCAAAAGCATACATGTATAATTTTCAAAGACATAGTAGTATGCAATTTAGAAGTTAGTTAACTTCCGGTGCCGTATAATTTTTAGGGTCCTCCCCAAAGTTCTGCCCCAGTTAACTAGATGACCTTTCTGACTACTCCATATGCTGCGGTTGGCTGAACTTGTTTCAAAATTTTGAGGGTCCTCCTCAAAATTCTGCCCCAGTTTCTTATTGTGGGGAAAATGAAAATTTTATTGAATTGTGACTGAGCCCACATGGCTTCCTATGTATCCCCCCTTAAATGAAAATCAAGTCGAGCGTAGTTCAATTTACATCATATGAAGAAGCATAAATGGTTTACACATATCTTTTGAATGCATCTGAATTGATAGGTGTTGGCCAGATTTCTCCGTCCATCTCTGCGAGTATGAGCGCTCCTCCAGTAAATACTCTGTGAACCATGTAAGGACCTTGCCAGTTGGGAGAGAATTTCCCTTTGGCCTCATCTTGATGTGGAAATATCCGTTTCAGTACCAGCTGCCCCGACATGAACTGTCTTGGTTTGACCCTTTTATTGAAAACCCTGGACATTTTATTCTGATAGAACTGGTCGTGCAACACTGCATTCATTCTCTTGTCATCTATGAGGGTTAATTGCTCATAGTGGTTCCTTATCCATTCTGCATCGCTGAGTTCGGCTTCTTATATGATTCTTAAAGAAGGAATTTCTACCTCTGCAGGAATGACAGCTTCGGTACCATAAACCAGCAGATAGAGAGTTTCCCCGGTTGATGTGTGGATTGTGGTACGGTATCCCAGTAAGGCGAATGGTAATTTCTCTTGCCATTGTTTGCGATTCTCTACCATTTTCTTTAGTATCTTCTTGAGCAATTTGGAAGCCTCTTTGGTATCCCATTCATATGTAGTCCACAGGTTCCGATATGTATTTCCTCGAGCAATTTGGAAGCCTCTTTTGCGTCAACACACCTTAACAGTCCCAGATCGGGAGTTCTCCTGTATAGGGTTCCTCCGCTTTGGAAGAAGTGATTGGACTATCTCCGAATGGTGCATTTCTAAGTACGGTTTGCATACTCTGGGTATTCCCCTTTTGTAAAATATTCTTTGATGTCGTGGAACCAGGGGTTTCCGTCCGTTTCTTCTTCAACATGAGCACAAGATGTCGGTTGATTATGGATCCTCACCGGAATGGGTTCGATGAAATTCTTGTCTTGATGTTGTGTTATTGATGTCAAGGTGGCCAATGCGTCTGTGAATTCATTCTGAATTCTGGGGACATGCCGAAACTTTATCTTTGTGAACCTCTTCTTAATTTCATGTACATGATGCAGATATGGCAGTATTTTGGAATTCTTGGTAGCTCATTCTCCTTGTACTTGATGTACCGGCAGGTCTGAATTGCCGATTACTAGCAGTTCCTGAATATTCATATCAACAACCAGGTTGAGCCCTAATATGCAGGCTTCATATTCCGCCATGTTGTTAGTGCATGGGAATCTGAGTTTTGCAGACATCGGATAATGTTGACCGGTTTCTGATACCAAGACGGCTTCGATACCCACTCCTTCAAAATTTGCATCTCCGTCGAAAAACATCCTCCAACCGTCGTAGGATTTAGCAATATCTTCTCCTACGAATGATACCTCCTCATCAGGAAAATACGTTTTTAGGGATTTGTATTCTCCTCCTATAGGATTTTCAGCAAGATGATCTGCTAATGCTTGTCCCTTGACTGCTTTTTGAGTTACATAGATAGTGTCGAACTCACTCAGCAAGATTTGCCACTTGGCCAGCTTCCCAGTAGGCATGGGTATCTGAAAGATGTACTTCAGCGAATCCATCCCTGATATGAGATATGTAGTATAGGCACAGAAGTAGTGCCTTAGCTTCTGAGCTATCCAGGTTAGAGCGCAACAAATGCGTTCCAGCAGAGAGTATCGTGCTTCATAAGGAGTGAACTTCTTTCTTAAGTAGTATATGGCATGCTCTTTTCTTCCCGTTACGCTATGTTATCCTAGAAGACAACCGAAGGCTCCATCTAACACTACAAGGTAGAGTAGTGGTGGTTTACCAGGCTCTGGTGGGACTAAGACTGGTGGTGTGGACAAGTATTCCTAGATTTTGTCAAAAGCCTTTTGACAATCCTCGGTCCAACTGGTTGTGGCATCCTTCTTCAGCATTTTGAAAATCGGCTCGCATATGACTGTAGACTGTGCTATGAAATGGCTGATATAGTTGAGACGTCCCAAGAAACTCATCACATCCTTCTTGCTTTTTGGTGGTGTTAGTTCCTGGATGGCTTTAACCTTTGACGGGTCCAACTATATTCCTCGGCGACTGATGATGAATCCCAACAATTTTCCGGCAGGAACTTCGAATGCACACTTTGCGGGATTTAACTTTAGATTGTACTTCTGCAGCCGGCCAAAGAATTTCCTCAAATCTGCTATGTGATTTTTAGCCCTCTTGGATTTGATGATGACGTCGTCAACATATACCTCTATCTCTTTATGTATCATGTCATGGAAAATGGTGTTTATGGCCCTCATGTGGGTGGCCCCAGCATTCTTTAGACCAAATCGCATCATTTTGTAGCAGTACACTCCACGATGTAATGAAGGCTTTTTTCTCGGCGTCTTCTTCGTCCATCCAGATTTGATGGTAATCCACGAATCAATCTCTAAAGGACTTGAGTTCATGCTTGGCGCAATTGTCGAGCAGAAGGTGTATGTTTGGTAACGGGAAATCATCCTTGGGACTTGCTCTGTTTAGATCCCGATAATCAACACAGACTCTGACTTTCCCATCTTTCTTTGGAAGTAGTACAATATTGGCCAACCAAGTTAGGTACTCAACTACTCTGAGGACCTTGGATTTGATCTGCTTAGTGACTTCCTCCTTGATTTTCAGGCTCATGACTGGCTTGAATTTCCTCAGTTTTTGCTATACTGGCGAACACATTGGATTTGTAGGTAACTTGTGAGCTACTATGGATGTGATCAACCCTATCATATCATCGTATGACCATGAAAAGATATCCTCATATTCTTTCAGGAAACGAGTGTATTCTTGTTTCTCTAACGGTGAAAAATGGATGCTTATGTGGGTTTCCTTGACGGTTTCCGAATCTCCCAAGTTGACTATCTCGGTCTCGTCCATGTTGGACTTGGTTCTCAAATTTCTCCACTTCTCTGACAATTTCCTCAAGTATTACATCCTCATCTTCTATTTCTTCCGAGTCACTCTCCTTTTGTTGCATTGTTTCATTACATGTTACAGTCGTTGGTTCATCAAGGTAAGAAATAGTAATGTTGTAGGGATAAAGATATGAAAGAAAAAATAGTAATAATAAAACATCAAGGCATTTCAAATATTAAACAAAATTATTTCAAATAATGTTTTTCGAAGCGGAACACTGTAAATATTATTTAAAACAAAATGCCAAAGAGAAAATCATTTTCAAAGGTAAACAATACTATTAGCCTTGCTACCCCAGGACTAGCCTTGCTACCCCAGGACTCATCGGGCCCTTGATGGTTTAACGGTCCAATTCTTGAGAGATGCTCCCTTCTCCATTGTTTGGATAGTGAGGCCTTATTCCTCCTCCTCCTCAACTATTACACAACAATCCATATCATCATCTTCCAAGAACAAATTCCTCAATGCTGCCAAGGCTTCTTCTTCCTCTGACCCCCATATTGTATCGGCATGCTGGAAGGTCTGATTCAGGTGCGGCACAGGTTGCTCAAGAGGATAGTATGTCCACGCCATGGTGGCGACCAATTCTGATATTCTTGCCAGGTATACTGATATCCGAGCCCGAAGGTTGTGCCATGGAACTTCAGTTGTACTTGTTTGTAGATACCTTGAAGCTTTTTACCAAGCCCCTTACCCGGTTCATACCTTGCCTATGTCAGTATGCTCTCTATTTTGCTACGCCACCATTTATCCTTCTCAATCGCGTTAACACGTTCGATGTGATGGTAGGTTTCTCCACCTAACTTCCTTCTGTTTTCTACCACTGGAACAGTCTGACTGGTGTAAATGGGGTTGCTTGCTCCCATATTCATGTATGATCACTTCTTGATGGTTCCATTCAAATTTTACCGCTTGGTGCAAAGTAGATGCGACAACTCCAGCAGCATGTATCCTAGGCCGTCCCAGTAGCAGATTATACGAGGCAGATATGTCTAGTACCTGGAATTCAACATTGAACCAAGTAGTACCCATTTGCAAGCATAGGTTGGTTTCTTCAATCGTGGATTTTTGAGACCCATAGAATGCTTTCACATTCATAGATCCTGCTCGTATTTCATGTAGGCCCTTTCCCAACCTCTTCAGAGTTGTTTGGGGACAGATGTTGAGGTTGGACCCTCTGTCTATCAGACCTCTAGCAATGAACTTGTCTTCACATTGCACTGTGATGTGCAGTGCCCTGTTGTGGCTTAATCCTTCAGGTGGCAATTCGTCTTCATGGAAGGTGATCTTATGGCTTTCCAACACTTGTCCCATCATATTGGCCATTTCTCCGCTAGTAATGTTGTTGGGCACATATGCTTCATTCAGTACCTTCATCAGAGCATTCTTGTGTGCTTCAGAATTTTGCAGCAACGACATGATGGATATCTAGGAGGGAGTCTTATTCAGGTGATCAACAACAGAATACTCCCTTTTTTGTACTTTCCTCCAAAGGTCTTCCAGACCAGATTCAACGACGAGTTGTTTTTTAGAAGCTTGCTTACTGGTCTCTCCCAAATGCTCAGGTGTGTAAATTCTTCCTGTTCTGGTCATTCCTTTTGTAGCGTTGGACTCTTTTGTCTTTTCTTTCCCTTGTCCCCTTGCTTCGCAACATAATCCCAAGGTACATCGTTGGAACTGAAAGGTGGTGTGGATGTCACCGTCACAGTGAAAGTGTGTATACATCTACCTCAAACGGAGCAGGTGTAGCTGCAGGTGGTGTCACTTCTACTTTAAAGGGAGCCGGTGCGGCTACCTCAACTTTGACTGGCGAATGTACCAATACCACAATGGGATTGAGCGTGACTACCGGCTTCTTAGGATCATCACCTTCCCGAATAAGTCTGATTGATCCCTCGGGATCCCATTCTTCATTAGTTTCTATTACATTGACTCCTTCACCCCTATGATCTGGGAGGGGGTTGTTGCGGAGGTGTGGTTTCTTTTTCTTGTATGACCTTGGTATTAATCAGTGTCTGGATCTTATCTTTCAAGGTATGGCATTCATCAATAGTATGTCACTTCATACCGGAATGGTACTCACACGTCTTGTTTGCGTTGACCCACTGCGACGAGTTTTCCATAGCCACGGCAGGAATATGGGTGACATATCCAGCAACTTTTAAAATTTCATACAATTGGTCGATGGGTTTAGCAATAGGGATGTATTGTCTGGGTGGTTTGCGATCAAAATTGGGCCTGGGTTTTTGGTAATTTGGACGAGCTGGAGGTGAATGATAATAGGCTAGTTGGGTATTATAGGTATGGTAGGCGGTAGCGGGTTGAGGATATATGGGAGGTGAAGGTTGGTATGTGGCTGGACGTGTTTGGTACGAAAATGGAGAGTTTGGACCTTGGGCAACCATTACTGTTCCCACTTCTTTCCTCTTTGATATTCCACCTGATTGTAGTGCTTTATTCATGGCCTGCAGTGCCTCAACATTTGTCACCATTCCACTTTTGATACCTTCCTCGATCCTTTCTCCGAGGTTGATGATATTGGAGAACTTGTGATTCTCTATTACCATTAACCTTTCGTAATATTGTGGATCCTGAGCCCTGACAAAGAACTTGTTCATTTGCTCTTCATCTAATGGCAGCCTGACCTTCGCTGCTTCTGACCTCCATCGAGTAGTGTACTCGCGAAAAGTCTCAGTGGGCTTCTCCTTGAGATTCTGGATATAGAAGACGTCTGGTGCATTTTCCGTGTTGAATCTGAATCTATCTATGAAGTCTGATGCCATGATTACCCAGTTAGCCCATTTCTTGGGATTTTGACTTATGTACCAAGATAGTGCGTCTCCAGTGAGGCTTCTCATGAATAGTTTCATACGAATCCTTTCGTCCTTTCCAACCCCTAAGAGATTGTCACAGTAGGTTCTCAAATGTACCTTTGGTTCACCCGTTCCATCGAGCATCTCGAACTTAGGAGGTTTGTACCCCTCTGGCAGTTCCACATCTGGGTGAATGCACAAATCCTCATTATTCAAACCTTCGTTCATTTGCCTCCTTCAACACCCTGAACTCGGCTTGTGAGTTTCTTGAGCTCTTCTGCCATGTTCTTAATGAGCAGTTCCTTTCGGCGGATTCCAGTGTATATGAGATTAGTTGAGCAGAGTGGGGTAAGATTTCCACGTATATGGGGTTATTTTGGTGAATTCCAGGAGTTTGGGTGTAGTGGTGATCATTGGTTGAATTTTGGGGATCGGGGGTAGGCTGAGGGGTATTCTGAGGAGTGTGATAAGTGGTTTGTGGACATTGAGTCGGGAGATGCTGATGTTGAGGAGGTGTAGGTATGGGTAAAGGATTTTGATGAGGGGTTGTATATTGGTGGGGTGCAAGAGGATTCTTTGGGCATTGGTTGGGTGTATTCTGAGGAGGTGTCAGGTTTTGGGTATTTGGATGGTTGATATCTGGGACATTTAATGTGAGGGAGAGGTTTGACAAATTACGGACCTGCTCAAGCTCACCCTGTAGTTCAAGTATCTTTTGTTCAAACCAGGAAATCAAGTCATTTGGTGTCGGAGTACTCTGACCATCAGAAGTTTCCATATTCTCAGCATGTGTGGGGTTGTCTTTTCTAATGGCACTCATATCGCCAATCTTAGCTTTCCCTTTGCCTTTTGGTGCACTTGGAGGAGGAGGAGGTGGAGGGCCTCTGGATCTGGTGTGGTAAGCTGATGATGCCAGTATGTGTGAACCAACCTTAGGGGATGGGAATAATCAAAAAGAAAGAAAAACAAAAGGTAACCAAGTTAGTGAGAGTTCTGAAAAATATTTGCAGTATTTAAACACATATTGCAAGAATGTAACTTCGCGTCCTAATTTGGGAGCCTCGTTGTGCCCGAGGTAGGCCTAGAGACAAGTAGATTTGGAGAATTTTAATGCCAATAATTGCCTTATTTCCTTTACACAATAAATAAGAAAAATCTAAAACGACAATAAGGTAAGTCACTAATGGTATTTGGCCTTATTACATTTGAAAAGCAAAAAAAATAAGCCTAATCTACTTGGTCCCAAAAGGACCTTCTCCAGACTTGGTTCTCATGGCTCCATCGATCAGGTTCCCCAAGTCGCGCATGTCCAGCAGCAGGTATGCCCTAGCGAGATGTCCTCCTTCGATACCTTCAGCATTCTGGCAGTCTATGACTCTTTTTCTCATCTTCCCTTCCAGCTCCATCAGACCCTGCTCCAGATATTCTAGCCTTTCATTCGATCTGGTAGCCATTTCCCTCCATTCATTGATTAATTCCGTATCAGTCTTGTGTTATCCAGATGATCAGCCTCGGACTCGTGAACCCTTTTGCACAGTCTATTATACTTTATTTGTGCTTCGACAGCCTCATCTACGACTCTGTTCCCTCGATCGACCCCTGGCTCGACTATTCATGATATGCAATGCCCTGCGTGATATCGATCCGCCTCGATGGTGTCCCTTTCTACAATAATATTCAAGTTCCACATATGCCAAGCTTCACATTTATATGGGATGTCATCATCTTGGAAATCCGCTCTTTAGTGACTTATTTTAGAGACTCGTGGTATAATCTGTTTTCTACCAGCGTGTCTCATGACCCTGATAGGAACATAGGGGTGTATACCCCTTAAACCAATCAACACCAAGTGTGGAGCGTCTCTAGATCGGATGATGAACTCATTGGTGGGGAACCACTCGAACATCCAAGGAACCTGGTCCTCAGTCAGGTTGTCGAAAAATTGCACCCATTCTATAGCATTCTCCGGTCTAGCAAACCTATTTGGGATAAAGGTCATTCTCTTGGAGTGATGAAAGGCTATGTAATCGTTCCACGACCTTCACGGAAACTCTTGGCGGCATTGACCTCTCTGGAAATGTTCTAGCAACCAAATTTGTAGTAGCAGATTACAACCCTCGAGGTGTTTGAACCCCCTCTGGCAATGATCCAAGGCTCGATATATGTCTGCTATAATCATAGGGACAATAGTATATGTTTTTACCTCGATTCCCCCCATTAAAGCTTCGGTTGCCATGTCCAGTCTAGTGTGAACTATGTCCTTTTTGCTTGGAAACACTATCATACCCAAGAAGCAAACGATAAACACGAAAACCCTGCGATGAATCCAACCCAAGGAAGTGATGGAGAACTCATCATGGAAGATACGGTAGGATTTGCTGTGACTGAATCGTTCATAAAGGAAGTCAAAGGGTACATAGGACTTCTTCAGACACACCAAGTCGTCATTCTTTTTCAAACCCATCATTTTCAGAAACCCTCTGGGAGTGCGATTTACGACACCAATAAAACGGTATTGTCCCAAGGTAGTCGAGCAAATCTCCCTATTTCCTCCAAAAGAGGAGTCGTTTCTATGTTGCCAAAATGGAATACGACCCTTTCTCCGTCCTAGAACATGGTAGCAGCTTCGATCAACATGTTGTTTGGTTGGATATCTAATAAGGAAGGTAGATTTCCAAGGGCTGTTTTCACATAGTTTTTATCACTTGACAGAAGGTCTTCCCACCAATCTAGAAACAATGGTGGTATGTCACGGACCATGCCGAACCTTGGGACTCCGTGCCTCATTTTCTGCAAAACAAATAGAGTTAGACCCTTTCCCTCTCCAGATTCGACTATTTATACATTAATGATTAGCATATTGGCACTTATTTCTCCAAATTAATGCACAGATCGTGGTTGCGTCTGTTGGGATTATGGAAACCCCGGTAGACTTTAGACAAGGCTTTCATTAAAGGGTTATTATGTGGACAACATACTAACCCAGGATAGGTTTGACCATTATGCATGTACAATTATAATCGGGGTAAGGTTTCTATAGAAGTCTAGACTGGTACCTTCAAGCGGACGACTTGAGGGGGAAAGGCACGCAACTGTAGACTGCACCGCTGATCGACTAGTTTTACCGCAAATAAGCCTTTCCAAATTCAAATAGGGTTATATAAGAAGAGCTCAAACACTCATCAAGTGTTGCATGGTATTAATTACGCACGAGTGGAATATGATATTGAGCATGATTTATGCGACAGAAAATAGCATGTTGTCACGTATTTGCACGATGAAAAAATGATAAATGCGGTATTTAATAACTATAAAGGCAGTTAAGAAAGAAAACAAAGACACAAGTCAGTTTCCATAGAAAAGAGTAATAAAATAAGAAAGAGAAATCGTAAATAACTGAAGATAGGAAAATAAATACACATAAAGTGGGAAGGGGAAGGGATATGCAAGTATTGACGGAATAATAAAGACATATTTAAAGACTAATTCACAAAATCAAGTTTGTTATGGTAAGAGCCTAGAAATATCCCCAATAGAGTCACCATGCTGTCGCGCCCCCCTTTTTTCTCGCAAAATTGGGTTTCGACATTTCTGGGACAACTCCTTCTTTGTGGGATTGGGTAAGGGATTGGAAGAGTCGCCACCTAACGGTTTAATGTGCGTTAGGGCACCTAGAGTAATTAACTCATAAACCAGTTTACATCACTAGAGATCAGGTAAAGGCTCAAATTACCTCGAAGGGAAGGTGTTAGGAACCTCTCGAGGTCCACAACGGTGGGTCCTGGCCAAACTTAAATTAAGCGAAGTAGTCTAAAAGGGGAGGAAAACAATTTGTACAAAACAAGTTATTTTATACAGGATTAAAAGGGGTCCTAGGTTTTTTAGCATATAGGATCATTCCATGCAATACTTTGTAAATTCCCCAAGTTGGGGTGTTACTCATAGCATTAGCGCACGAGGTATCATTTCCTTACTACCCAATTACTATCTTTCAGTTGTTACCTAAGTGTTCTAATAGCTTCTAGCTCGTTCCTTATGCGTGCACTACCCGTTCCTTACCTATGGCCCTGGAGGTATTAGGACCTCTATTTTAGGATGGTTCTAGACCAATCTATGTTACTTAAAAATGAGAAATCTAGGCGACAAACAAAAGACAAATAGGACTTTCAAATAAACAAATAAAGGCTCACATTGACCTCCACACGTAAACAACAAAAGCACGCAATTAAATCAGCAAACTTCGTTAATTTTAGGATCCAATAGGCAGGATATCTATTTGAGCAGAAACAGAACATAAAGACAGTTTTATTAAGGCGAGCAGTGTGACCTATTTTCTTGCCTACTGATTTTATTCAGCGAATCTGGGCATTCCAAGCAGTTAATATGTCACAATTTTAAGCCAAGAATCATTAATGAGTCCTACAGATTGCCTAAGTGATGGCCAGAATTGGTTGAATTCAGAATTAATTAACAGAATCCTATAGGCATGATTTCTACGAGTTTACAAATTACAGACCTATAAACATGGTTTCTAAGTGTAATACTGATTTTAACTCATAAAGACATGTTTTTATTTCCTAAAGGTGTGCTTTCTAACTGTTGAGTTTATTTAAACCTTATAGGCATGATTTCTAAATTTCAAATTGATTTTGGTCCTATAGGCATGATATCTATTGATTGTGTATATGCAGAAATTAAACAGATTGCCAAGAAGGACAATTAACTCAAACAGCAAGGTCCTATAGGCATGGTCACTAATGCACATTTGTTGGATTAATGGATCCTATGAGCAGGATTTCTAATATGCAATGTGAATACATATTTAACGGAAGTCCTATAAGCAGGTTATCTAGTATGCAAGCGTAAATACAGAATCTAAATGATCAGGCAAGTCCTATAGGCAGGGTTTCAAAATATAGTATAGTACTCACATAGGTCAATCAACATAGTTAAATCCTATAAGCATGATTTCTACCCAGTTTGGTAAAGAAAATAAGAAGACCCCCCCCCCCCTAACTTTTACTAATTAACCTCAAATCTGTTATTACAGAGATTATTACAGCCCAGAATATCAAATGAATTGCATAATGAAAATAATTACACTATAGGGAGCCTTCATATGCCCAAATAAATCTGTGAACCAGGCCTTCCAGCCATAGCCACTTTGAAGCACAACATAGAGTTCATAGCACATTAGAACCAAGTTTTCAGTGGGTCAAAGTTCACAAGGGCCTCAGAGGACCCATGTCAATGCTTACACTGGAACCGCATTCAGAAGATAGTTCAAGAGATTGGAAAACCAGTCCTCAGTGTATCAGAGTTCAAAGGAGTCTCAAGTGGACCCTAGGCAACGCTTACACTGGGTGGTTGAGAACCTAAATGACTAGGAGTGGGGTTTTAAAATCAGTACATAGAAGGGGGTAGGGGCAAGTTTTAAGAGAAAACAATTCAATTTCAGAAGAAAGAAAGTTCAGAATATAGAGTTGCAGGAAAAAACTGCATCAAGAAAACAAACAGAATTGATGCTTAGCACATACTTCAAACAGATTGAAATCTGATCAAGCTAAGTAATTATACTGGACTTATGACAATCATTGTTTAATCACATAAACCATTAGGCAGAACAACTAAGTTAGCCAGGTACATGAAATAGACAGACAGAGCAAATGAGTTAGGCAACAAACATATTTGATTACATGCTTATAGTACCTTATAAAGTTCAGAACATGTTACTGAAACAAACTAAACGTTACATTAACTTATGAGAGTATTAATGCTATTTGAAATAACTTAGTCTTAAGTTAACAATATTACCAAATGAAATCATATAGTCATATAAAGGTCAGAATCATGCTAGGAATTAAAACAGGCTAGTCAAACAAAGTATAGAGAATGAAATTGCAAAGGTTAGGTCACACCAGTTGAAAAGAGAGCAAGTAAATATGCAATAGCAGTTAAGTTCTAGAGTAATTTCGCCTTGGCTTTCACACGGCCAAACAATAACCACTTAGTATAGAAATCAGAACAAGAGAGAACAAAGAGAGCTTAAGTTTTTAGTGAGTAAAAAATGAGAGTTCGAGTCTATCTAAGGGGAGAGGGAGAAGGGGTTTAAATAGTACTCAATGAGGCAGACAAATAAGGCAATAAGTCAATCATAAAAAAATAAATATTGGAATCAATTAACAGAATTAGTTTAAAGTCGGTTTCAGTCAATAGCATAAAATCAGGCTAGTATTACTTAGGTTAAAGAAAATAGAATAAATTAATAACCAAATGCCGGACCAAATAAGGCAAGAACAGGTAAATTGAAGGAAAAATAAGGAAATACTAGTACTGTACAAAAAGGAAAGACTGATTTTAAAATCCTAATTTTGGGGTAAGTAAAATTAGTCAGCAATTAACGGCCATGGTTAAAGACAGATAGACAGAAACATTAAAAGGAAAATAATCAAATAGTCGAAAACCTTAGAAATTAGGCAAAAATACAAAGAGATATAGACGAAAATAATTAAGGTTTGAACCTAAATTTTATGGTAAGTGAAATTAGTTAGAAGTAATAAAGGAAATACACAGAGATTGAAGCATTAAAGGTTGAAACATGTTTTGCGAAAATCTGTTAAAATCGAAAACCCTAATTTTATGGTAATTAAAATTAGTCAAGAATATCAAAAGAAAAACTATAATAAAGATGCATAGAGACGGATAAACAATATCATTAAAGATTGAACCAGATTTGGTTCGATTTTTTAAGAATCAAAACCGTAACTTTTAGGGTAAAAAATTAGTCAGAAAAATCATAATAGAGATGCACGGAAACATTAAAGGAAAATATTTAACAAAAAATAGAAAACTATAACAAATCTGAAAAGATCTGAACCCCAGTTGTAGGGTAAGTGAAGAATCGAACAAAAAACTCAGAGATTCATACCATAAAGGGACGATAATAAACATAGACAGAAAGAAGTGAAGGTTCAAACCAAATTTGGTTCAAAGCGAGAGATCTATTTGCTATTTTAGGCAAGTGATTATGTAATACCATAATTGATTAACCAGTAATAGGAGAGGACTAATAAGGTAAGGGATTCGTTAATGGATTCCATCTCTGAGTTGGAATTAAAGGGGAAATGGGGGTTACGACGCTAGGGTTTCAGAAGGTGAGAGGTGAGTTGAGAGGAGGGGGTTTAGTGACGGTGGGTAGACGGGGAAATGAATTAAGGTTAGGGGGTGTAAGTATAATTGAAAGGGTTAGAGGTATTAGGAGTCGTTGATCTCGAGAGATCAACGGTTAGGATTAGATCTTAGGTGGGGCGGGTTAAGTTGGACGGGTATGGGTTTGGGTTGGACAGGTATGGGTATTTGGGTACTGGGTTGGTGTATTGGGCTTGGGTTATGTCCGAAATTGAAAAATAAAAGAGGTTAGGTTTTAAATATCCAATTAAATCAGTAAAATAATTTATAAAAATAATTAATAAATGATTAAAAATCTATTTGTATATGAAAACTGATTTAAAATAATTACTTAATATTATAAAAATATAAAAATTTATTTTCTATGTAAATAAAGTAATTATGCATGCATGAGCTATTATTTAAAAGTTATTGCAATTATAACCTAAAGGTGTAAATATAATTATGTATAAAATGGTTAAAGGTTAATATAAATAAAAATTATAAAAATTAAGTAATAAAATTATTATAAAATTATTTATGACGCAATTATTAATGATTTAGATAATAAAATACTGAAATAAATTAATTAAAAATCCTTTAAAATTACATAAAATTATGGAAAAATACTAGTTGATGCGTATGCACTATTTTGAAAGTATATATGTATTTTAAAAATATATATGGAAAAAATTGGGTATCAACACGCGTCGTTACCTGCATCAACAACGGTGGGAGTGTTACTTGTTGGGGGAGGAGCGTGTTGCTCATTGATGGTTGTTGTGGTGTCATCTCGTGCAGTGTTCCTACTCGCCTCTTGAGCGGGTTTGTCGAGTATGTTATTTAGAGTACTTGTCAACCACCCCTCCAGTAATTTTTTCACTACTGGCGGCGCTTCCTCCGTTATGGATGTAGAGGCTCCCTTCTCATGTGAAGCAGTTACACTTCCATGAGAGGGAGGTGAGTCACTTCGCCTGGGTGAGGCACTCCGTGTCACGTTATCTTCGCCTTCTCTGTCAACTTCGTTGATGGTGCCTAGGAGGTTAGTAGTGACACCCATCACTACTTTCAGACTTTCATCTCTTTTCCCTGTCATTGTTAGCATGTGCAAACAAGAAAAAGACGACTTTTGCTGTTGTTGTTTTTTAGATCTAAAAGAAACTAAAATTTTAACTAGGATCTCCCCACAGACGGCGCCAAACTGTTTGACCAAAAAGTTCTAAACCTTTTTGTTAAACTGTTTTAATGAAAAGATAATGGATGAATCCTAGTTAAATATAATAAATCCTAGATTTGAAGTTTGAGTGTCTCAATAATATGGGACCGTGTACAGATTAGTGGATGCAAAGTAAGAGTTCAATGATTGTCAATGAATGTGATGATAAAAACATGCAATAAATGTGAGTAATGGCATTAAATGTAATAAGAAGGAATTTGTCACTCAAATGTTGGATGAGTTGGACGATTCCTTCTTCTGACATTATCGTGTGACAATAGACTATGAAGATAGATAAAAGATTCTTGGATCTTGTGAAGAAAAGAGGTATATTGAACAATGGAATCAGCAGACAAGACAAGTTTTTTCGATTGTTCTTGATGGTCAACCCTTTACAATATGTTCTTATCAGAAAAGTGAAGATCCCCTTTTGTTCCCTATCTCTTCCTATTTATAAGGGATTCCTAGAAAACACTAAAAAGTAAATTTGGGGGAATATTAAATGGAATATTCCTTTTCACAATCCTAACTTATTTTAGTCGTTGCTGCTATTCATTCTCTACTCGACCTCGGCACTGGCCTCTCTCTTGGCGACTCCTCGTCACTGAGCTGTAGTTGGTCTCGGCCTCGGCCACGTCTCATCCATTTGTATCCACTAAACTTAGCCTAGTTTTGACCCATACAATTAGAAGTTCTCAGTATATCTTTTTTCATCCCTTTTAAAGAAATAGTCATCAGACATCCATTAAACAAAATTGAAACTTTGAATTCGAAAATTAAATTTTATGAAATTATTACTATTTGGATTGAGTGTTGTTACAATATGGAATGTCCTCTTGAGTTTATATCTCAATTTTGAAAGTATTTGGTGAAGATTCGAGATGATATTGGTTAGAATTTTATATTGAAAATCGAAGAAGATGATATAAATAAGTTATATGTATTTTGTTTGTTTGTCGGGTATAGAAATGACATACAAGATATATAGGAATATTGTTACATAGAGACCTGACTGTAGTGAGATTTGAACCTACGGTTATCGCGTGAGAATCTCTCAACTTGTGGAAACTGATCGCAATCTAATCAGCTAGATGTGCTCTAGACCTATCAAAATTGGTTTTTGAATTATTTTGGATTGGAAAAGTACTCCTATAACAACCAAGGTTGGGCTAGTTTAAGTTTTAAAGTCACCTCCTCATTGGTAGACTAATTTTAAAATGTGTCACATTCCCTTCTTTGAGTATAGAAAAATGCTACATTATTTTACGCCTAAACAATTAATTAATAACTAAACTGCCAAAACTTAAAACTCTTCTTAGTGAACCCCTACCTCTACCTTCAACCAACTATTATAAACCTTGTTTATGAGGGTTTGGCAACCTTTCATTTTCTTTTCCTTTTCTTTTTTGGGTGTACAACTCCAATTTAAATTGAATTGTTTCCTGTCAGTGTCCTTAACGAAATTTAGTTTAGATATGATTGCACCTTATATTATAATTTGGAGTGCGTCCGTCTTCATTGTTGATTAACATATGAAAGATAACTTAAATGGTGAAAGTGTAATTAGCAGTGATTTACTACTTTTTTTTTAATTTCGAAAGGGATCAAAAGAAAAGAAAAAAAGGAACTTCGACAAAATCACAAGCTCAATCAAAATTATTTTGGCGAATTGTCAACAAGTAAATTGAATTTCTTGGATTTCATTTTTTTATTGTGAGATACAATGTTGCAATTTAGAACATCTGTGTTGCTTGTTAGCTTGGCTTTGAAGCAACTCCTCAAGTGAAAATAAATGGAATTTGGAGAACTCAAGAGAGAGACACGGTGGTAACTTTAATTGCATCGAATAAAAATGCAACTATGATCAATTTATTAGTAATGATATAAATTATCAACTTGACTATTTAAATTTTAAATTAAGAATTTATTACTTTGTAACTAAGCTTAATGGGTGATTATTCTTTTTAAAAGTAACAATTGCTACATAATCAAGTTGTTCTAATTAAACTTTGATCTTAATCGCTTTGAGTTAAATTAAGTTAAGCTAATATAATCGAGTTTGAGCTTAAATATAAGTGAGAACTGTAAGTGTAAACATGTCCTAAGAGTTCCTCCGAATTTTCAAGAGGTTCAAAGTGTTGGTAAAAATGACTTACAGATTTTCCTAGTATGGCGTGATATTTTGTTTTTTTTGACCAAATTCATAAAAGACTTCACACCATTAAGACTTAAGAGTATGGAATTGTTTACCCTTAAAATCGAATAACAATTAAACTTATAAGTGATTTTAAGGACACGTGATTTCACCTAATACCAATTAATAAATATGATGATTAATAATGAAAATTAACAGTAAAATAAAGCAAACCAGAATTGGAATGCAATTCGACCCTCGAGCTAGACCGTCCTCGAACCGACCGAGAATAAAGCTAAGTAATGCGGTATAAACTGATGAACAAAAAAGTATAAGATAGATAGGAGTATTGTATTGCTTTGATATGCAAAAGTTAGATGATTTACAAATGATTAGAACTCTCCTTTATATAGTAGAGGAATTCCACTTATGGTGCAATTCTAATTACAGAAGAAAATTCCATGATTAGCTAGGTAATTGTTCATGATTTGATCCGTTCCGAGATTTTCGCCATGATCTTCGACCGGTCACGGATATCTCGGCTTTCCGTTATTATGTTATCTTCGGTCTCGCTCGATGTCTATCCTGTTTGGTTTCGATCGTCGCTGATCTCGATCTCAATTGGTACTTCGAATCCCAAGCTCGGTACCTTATCCTCATGTCTTGGTCTGATATAATACGGGGCCATTACTTGATCCACCATTCTGGTCTCGGTTAACCAACAAAATCGAGTGAGCCTGGTTTTAACCGTATACAGATAGCCCTTCATTTTTTGGAGTGTAATGACAAGAAACGAATTGAGTCTTCGACATTTACCTCGATTTATCGTGACGTCACCACCGTGATGTAAGTTACAGAAGTGAACTAAATGTCCCGACGGTATAGTTCCCCAAGCATTTAATGTGTGTCAGTTGATGATCGGTCACTAGTAGTTTTGAACCGTCGCCGTGAAACCCATAAATAAACCTCTTTTCTATTGATTCAAACTTTACTTTCAATCTCTTCTAGTCTTCAAAGCTTTCTGCATCCTTCAAGTTCTTCATCTGCAAATCTTCAAGTTTTGTTGTTAACCCCTTTTCCAAACACCAAATACTATCATCTTAATCATTTTTCAATCCCATATTCAAATGGAGAAAATGTCAAAGACAGTGCCACAAAAAGAAGCTGCTTCTTCATCTCGGTTGGCCGGCGAGAAAATATCGGTGGAACCACGCCCTGTGGCGTGCGTTCCCAGGGGGTGCGTCATCAATTCTGATTTCAAGATCGAGAAAACCTTGTCGGTCCCTGGTCGATGCGAGCCGGCATCAAGATACATATGCTCGATATCTGAGAAGTTTCTTAAGCAAGTGAAGAAGAACTGTAACTAGAAAGGCAAGGAAGTAGTGATACCGGCCCCCGAGGAAGACATCACTACTCATGTGGAAGGGTTACCCTTTCACGTACCCTTTCCCTTTCACGCTAGGTCCCCTCAATCCAGTTATTGTTGATTTCTGCCGAAAATACCAAATAACCCTAGGACAAATCCACCCTTTCTTTGGAGAATTGTTATTCTGCTCCGATTTTTTGTGAGCAAATTCGAGGGGCACCCTTTCACCCTCGATCACCTTATTAGGTAGTACAGCCCCCGACTCCACCGAGGTGGGCTAATAAAGCTCCAGCGCCGGAGTACCAAGGCATTGATTTTGAGCCTTTATGAGGACAAAGATCGAGGCTGGATGGGTCGGTTCGTTCGAGTGAAGACCTCTGATAAGTAGGGATTTTCACCACTTATTTGCCCTCCTTTACTTGAGTTTTAGCTCGAAAATGCTTAAAGGTATCCCGAGAACTAATGACATGAGCTTTATTGCAGGAATATCGGGAAACGAGCCAAAAAGTGAAAATCAACTCAAAAAGGAGTCAAAATTGGGCAAGGACAAAGACAGGGTAAATGTTCTTAGAGTGCGGGCTGCACAATTATTTGTGCGGCCGCAAAAAATGAAGGAACACTATCAAATTAAGCTTCAAAGTGTGCAGAACGCAATTCTAGTGCGGCCGCAGAAGAGAGGTTCAGAGACATAGAAGTTTTGAGCAAGTAAAGATGCACGGGCCACACAAGTATTGTGCGGCCGCATTCACTATTATGAGGACCGCAGAGGAGTACATTAAGAGAACCTCGAGTTGAAGTTGTGCGGACCGCGGGACTTTTATGCGGCCGCAGAAGCAAGTGTGTGTCCGCAATCAATATTACGCGGACCGCATGAGAAGAGATTCAGAGAATACCAAGTGAAAATATAAGGTCCTCACAATTTTTGTGTGGCCGCAGAAGCCAAAGGGGCGGCTGCACTCACTTTTGTGCGATCAGTAGATAAAAGTTCAGATCCCAGTTCAATCCATGTCTGCGGCTGCACTCAGAATTATACGACCGCACAACCTCCACAGGGGCATTTTTGTCAGATATTTTCAGCTTAGTATAAATATGACTTTTTGTCATTTTTAGGTTAAGTTTGGTTTTGTAAGAGCACCTGGCCATTTTCCTTTACTTCTTTTAGTAATTTTGTACTAGATTTGTCTCCAAACACTAGATTCTCATCCCATAATCAAATATTATGGATTCTATCTTTATTTCTTCTTTAATTTCTTTATTTTTCATGAGTAGCTAAATTTTTAGCTAGGGTTGTGACCCAAACCTAATGTGGGTATTTGATGGGGGTTTAATTTAGGACTTGTTTGTGATTGAGTTAGTGATATTTAGCCTAGTTCTTGCTAGAACTCAAGAATTAATGGTTACAAATATTGATTCATGCCTAATTGACTTAGTCTCTACTTGAGAAAGAGGGACTAAGTCTAGGAAAACTTGGCTAACAAAGAATTGGGGTGAACTCAAGAAATTGATAGCCCCAATTAAAGGGTTGAAACTAGATATAGTAATACCCGACTTGAGCTAATATTTCTTGTATTGTGCAAATACCCATTTGGACTTGAGAAAGTCAAATTGGGCAAAATCACTCAAACTACCAAGAGGTATAGAATGAGTACCCGTGTGTGATTTCTAAATTACGACCCCGACTAATCAAACTTTCCCTAGAGTTTACAACCCATTAGGTAACCACCTAGATGGATGTCACGACTCTAGATCCTTTCATCATTTGAAAAACAATTCAAAACCAATAATATTGTCATTAGGTTTATACTTGCATACAATAGAACAAAGTAGAAGTAGAACATAAACCAATATTATGGAAGTTCAATTTCAGTCAAAACATGCAATCAAACTAGATATACACCTAATCCCATTTCTAATTCCTTGTGGATTCGATCCCGACCTTTATTGGGTTTATTTTTGCATCGACCGCCTCGCTACTTAATTGTGGTGTGGATTTGGCCGAGATCAATTTTTGGCGCCTTTTCCGGGGAGTTAAGTGGATTTAGCTATATATCTAGGTTTTTGTGTGTTTAGTCTTTCTTTCTTTCTGAGTCACTAACTTTTGTTTTGAATTACTTATAGGTTCGAAATGGCTCTCAACAACGAGCCCATCGAAAATGTGCTAGTGGGAGAGGAGGTAGATGATGACCAATGAGATGAAATTCATCTCGAACCTCAAGTAAACAAGTGAGGCCGATCGCCTCATGATTATATCACAAACCCTCCTCCACCTCAACCAAGAGCAGCGCACCGGGTGTTTCTGAATGAGGGATATGCAAGTGCAATAGTCCCGCCCCGATTTAGGGCGGGCAATTTCCAAATAACCAATGTGAAGCTTACACTACTTGAGAAACGGTGTTTCTTCACCGGAGCTCCAAGCCAAATTCTTACAAGCATCTCAAGGGGTTCGTCAATACTTGTTGGGGAAGAAAGAAAACCAATGTTTCCTAAGATGCGCTGCATATGAGGCTATTTCCCTTTGCTCTACCGGGAAAGGCTTTGGACTGGTTAGAGAGATTTCCCAATCATTCCATACACACTTGGGATGAGTTGGTCGATAATTTAATTCCCATATTCTTCTCTCCGGGGCACGTGGCTACACTAAGGGATGAAATTCTATCTTTCAAGCAAGAGCCCAATGAGCCATTGCACGAGATTTGGGAAATATATCGTACCATGGTCAAAGAATACCCGAACAATGATATGACCGAGGTCATGATCCAACAGACCTTGTACATAGGGATCAACACAACAAATCAGTGTGTGGTAAATCAACTCGCCAGGGGTAACTTCATGAACACGCCTTATTCTGAAGCTTGTGAAATCTTGGATGAGATGGCGGATACCTCTTCGGCGTGGAAAAGTAGAGTCAATGTTCCTTAGGGTGACCCAAATGTTATTCACCTACACAAGGAGCTACATGATCATGGGAAAGCTATTGTGGAGTTGAAAACCACCATGAACCAATTGGCCAAGGCTCAACAGGTTCAAGGGACAAAGCAGGTGAATGCTTTGGAAGGGGTCAACATGATGGTGAACAAGAGACAGAAACGAGGTCAACAAGTACAAAACCATGCAGAACAATTTGAGCAAAGTAATAGTGGGTATAATCAAGATGATTCATATGATGAGCAAGATGAAGAGGTTCAACATATCAACAATTATCATGGTCAAAGAAGCAATGCTCCAAATCAACAACAATAGAGATCACAAGGAAACCAAGGAAATTGGAACAACCAAGGCCACCAAGAAAATTGGAGTGGTGGCAACAACAACAACCAAGGAAATTGGGGGAACAACAATAATCAAAGCAGTTGGGGTAATTAAGGTAACCAAGGCAATTGGGGAGGAAATAATCAAGGTAATTGTGGCGGAAACAATCAAAGCAATTGGGGAGGCAACAATAATCAAGGGGGTCGGAACAATAGCAACCAAGAAAATTGGGGGTCGGGCTTTCAAAGGCCCCCGATGTATCAACAACCACACAACCCACCTCTATATCCTTCGCAAGGTCCTAGTTCTTCAAACAGTGAAATGGGACGGATTGAAAATATGTTTAAGCAAATGATGGAGAAAAATGCAGACTCTGATACCCAATTAGCCTCCCACAACACCTCTATCTGCAATTTGGAGGTTCAACTTGGCCAAATTTCTCAAGCTTTAAATACTCTCCCTAAGGGAGCACTACCTAGTGATACGGTGGGGAACCCGATGGGTAGGAACAATACGGGGCATGCAATGGTCGTGACAACAATAAGTGGGAGAGGTGGAGTTGCTAGTACCTCAAACCAAAGAAGAAATGTGGATGAGGATGTGTTGGTTCAAGAAGATGACATGCCAAGAAATTATGTTCAAGCTATTGAAGAGGTGAGGATATACATTTATGAAAGTGTGGAGGAGACACAAGAAGTGTGAACCCGTCTAGGGAGCAATGTAATAGACATATCGGATCCGGTAGTGCAAAAGGCCAAGGCACCTTTGCCAAGGCCTCCTCTTCCATATCCTCAAAGACTCGCAAAGTAAAACACTGAGAATCAATTCAACAAATTCATTGATATGATGAAAAGTTTGTCCATAAATGTGTCGTTGGTTGAAGCCTTAAAACAAATGTCGGGATACACTAAGTTCATGAAGGATTTGGTAACATAGAAGAGGTCAATGAACTTTGAAATGATCAAAATGACACATCAAGTGAGTGCTATTTTGCACTCCATGACCCCAAAGTTGGAAGACCCCGGTGCCTTCACAATCCCGTGCACTATTGAGAGTGTCGATTTCGCCAAAGCTTTATGTGACTTGGGGGAAAACATTAACTTGATGCCCTATTCTGTGTTCAAAATGTTGGGAATTGAGCAACGAAGACCCACATCCATGAGGTTATAAATGGCGGATCGGGCAATGAAAAGACCATTGGGGATAATTGATGATGTGTTAGTTCGGGTCGGTAAGTTCATCCTTCCCGCAAATTTTGTGATCCTTGACTGTGAGGTTGACTAGGAGGAGCCAATTATCTTGCAGAGACCTTTCCTTGCTACAGGGAAGGCCTTAGTTGATGTGGAAGCTAGTGAGCTCACCTTCCGTGTGGGCGATGAAAAAGTGGTGTTCCATGTTTGCAAATCAATGAGGCAGCCAAATAGCAACGTAATGTGTTCATTTGTGGCTCTTGTGACTGAAGTAATTATTGATGACACAAGTGCTATGATAAATGTTGAAGATACCTTAGAAGCTGTATTTCAGAATTATGATGAGTATGAGAAGGAAAGCTTTGTAGAATGTTTCAATGCTTTGCAAGGAATGGGATCATATACTTATGAACCCCGAAGACTTTCCTTGGATCTTGAGAACCGGAAGACTCCACCAACAAAGCCCTCAATCGAGGAGCCTCCCACCCTGGAGTTAAAAGCATTTTCCTTCATACCTCAGGTATGAGTTTCTAGACCCTTGTTCCATTATACATGTTATTCTTTCCTCGTGCTTAACTAACGTGCAGGTAGATTCTACTCTTACGATGCTCCAAAGGAGGAAGAAAGCAATAGGTTGGACAGTATAAGCCCCGCCTTTTTCTTGCACAAAATCATTTTGGAGGAGGATGTCAAACCCTCCGTGGAACATCAAAGATGATTGAATGAGGCCATGCAAGAGGTAGTGAAGAAAGAGATCATCAAATGGTTGGATGCCATGGTTTTTTACCCCATTTCTGATAGTTCGTGGACCTCGTCGGTGCAATGTGTCCCAAAGAAAGGGGGCATGATTGTAATAACAAATGGTAAAAATGAATTGATCCCCACAAGAACTGTCACTGGGTGAAGAGTGTGCATGGATTATAGGAAGCTCAACAAAGTTACTAGGAAAGACCATTTTTCGCTTCCATTTCTTGATCAAATGTTGGATAGGTTGGTTGGACGTGCTTTTTTTTGCTTCCTTGATGGATACTCTCGATACAACCAGATTCTTATTGCTCCTAAAGACCAAGAGAAGACCACTTTCACTTGTCCCTACGGCACTTTGGCATTCTCGCGGATGCCATTTGGGTTATGCAATGTACCGGCGACTTTTCAACGGTGTATGATGGCCATCTTCACTGATATGGTCGAGGACTTTCTTGAGGTTTTCATGGATGATTTTTCTGTAGTGGGGAATTCTTTTGAAGAGTTCTTGGACAACTTGGACAAGGTATTTTCACGTTGTGAGGAAACTAACTTGGTTTTGAATTGGGAGAAGTGTCACTTTATGGTCGAGGAAGGCATTGTCCTCAGTCAAAAGATTTCCAAGAATGGTATTGAGGTTGATAAAGCAAAAATTAAAGTGATATCTAAACTCCCTCCCCCTACTTCCGTAAAGGGAGTGAGGAGCTTTCTATGTCATGCGGGGTTCTACAGCCGATTCATCAAGGACTTTTCTAAGGTGGTAAACCCCTTGTGCAAACTCTTGGAGAATGATGCCAAGTTCCTTTTCAATGAAGATTGTATGAAGGCATTTGAACTAATCAATTATAAGTTGACTACTACTCATATTATCACCACACCAAATTAGAGCTTACCTTTTGAGATCATGTGTGATGCGAGTGATGTGGCGGTTGGAGCAGTATTGGGGCAACGAATTAACAAGATCTTCCACCCAGTCTACTATGCTAGTAAGACCATGAAGGAGGCCCAAGTCAACTATACGGTGACCGAGAAATAACTCCTGGCCATTGTCTTTGCTATGGAGAAGTTTCGCCCGTACTTAAGGGTACAAAGGTGATTTTTCACACCGACCATGTGGCGATTCGATATTTGATGAGAAAGAAACACTCTAAGGCAAGATTGGTGCGGTGGGTACTTTTTTTACAAGAATTTGATCTTGAGATTCAAGACCGCAAGGGGAGTGAAAACCAAGTGGCGTACCACTTGTCCCGATTGGAGGAGGAGGGGAGGTCAAATGATGTCCTTGAGATCAATGATTTATTCCCTGATGAGCAACTCCTATCCATTTCTATGACTGGGATGCCATGGTTTGTCGATGTGTCCAATTATCTTGTGAGTGGCATTATTCTGAATGAGTTCTCTTAAAACCAAAGGAAGAAGCTCAAACAAGGCTACCTGGACTACTATTGGGATGAGCCTTACCTCTTCAGAATTTGTACTGATGATGTTATCCGAAGATGTGTACCAGAAGAAGAACAATTGGGGATTCTTGAAGCTTTCCACTCTTCGCCATATGGTGGTTACCATGGTGGAGCGAGAACTTCTACAAAGGTGTTAAGCTTTGGATTCTATTGACCTACTCTTTACAAGGACACTATCAATCTCGTTAGGCGTTGTGCTAAATGTCAAAGGGTCGATGGGATTTCCAAGAAAAATGAGATGCCCCTCACCACCATCCTAGAGAAAGATATTTTTGATGTGTGGGGCATTGATTTTATGGGTCCGTTTATGAGCTCATGTGGGAACACCTATATATTGGTAGAGGTGGATTACGTGTCTAAGGTTGAAGTCATGGCTTTGCCCAACAATGAAGCTCGGAGTGTGGTGGCTTTCTTGAAGAAGAACATATTCACAAGGTTTGGTACTCCAAGGGCCATTATTAGTGATGGGGGATCGCACTTTTTCAACAAAGATTTTGATACTTTACTCTCCAAGTATGGTGTCACTCACAAAGTGTCGACCCCCTGTCATCCTCAAGCAAGTGGACAGGTTGAAGTCTCCAACCAGGAGATCAAGAGTATTCTGTCAAAGACTGTGAATGCCAACCGGACATATTGGTCGAAGAAACTTGACGACGCTCTTTGGGATTATAGGACAGCTTACAAAACCCCAATTGGTATGTCTTTGTATCGGTTAGTGTTCGGGAAAGCTTGCCACCTTGTAGTGGAACTTGAGCATAAGGCTATGTGGGCACTGAAGAAGCTTAATCTTGAGTGGGATGTTGCTGCCAACTTGAGGGTGGAGAAATTGAATGAGCTTGATGAGTTACGGTTCCATGCATATTCAAGTTCGTCCTTGTATAAAGATAAGATGAAGTACCTCCATGACAAGTATATCCGGAACAAAGAATTCAAAAAAGGTGATCTTGTGTTATTGTTCAATTCTCGGTTGCGGATATTTCTAGGAAAATTGAAATCCAAGTTATGCATGTGACAACCTTTGGTGCTCTAGATCTGAAAAATAAGAATGGTGAGGTGTTTAGAGTCAATGGGAACAGGGTGAAGCATTATCTTGGCAAGGTTGATGATAGCCACGATGTGGCGTTGCTCTATTTCAAGTGATTGACGGTAACATGCGTCATGCCGTGACGTTAAATTAGGCGCTTCTTGGGAGGCAACCCATATTTCTTTTTATTTTCTTATTTTTCTTCTCTTTTAGGTAGGTTTGTTTTGAGCTAACTGGTTTTGAAGTGAATTGCAGGCATGAGTGTGTATTGCAGGAAAAATCTGGAAAAAATTAGCCAAGTATGGAATATATACGGTTCGCACCAAAAATATGTGAACTGCACAGAAGGGTCTGCTGCCACACAATTCTTTGTGCGGCTGCACAACTGGGCACCCAAAAATACCAACTCTCTGAAGTTGGAGTTGCAGAAAAAGGGCCATTATACGACCGCATTCAATTTTATACCGACCGCACATTATTATGTGGCCGCATTCAATTTTATGCGGACCGCACAGCTTTGTTCACCCCAGGTAAGGAGTGTGGACCGCACTCAATATTATGCGGCCGCACTCAGGTAAGAGATGCACCGCCTTTCCTAGGGTATAAATAGCGGTTTCCACTACTATTCACACTTTACGCACAGTGCACTACAAAAAAATTGTTCCACAATCACACTCACTTCACCAAGCTAGATTCCTACTTGCATCACCCACTACTGATACATTCAATTCATGTAGATTTTTCTTCATTTTTCTCAAATTTTGTTTTTGATTTCTTTGAGTAGTTTAGTTAATTCTAGGCCTAAAAAGGTCAAATGTGCTTAATTTGTGCCTCAAAACCATGTGGGTAGTGACATACATGCTAATTAGGGACTAGGTACACCAATAATTGTGTCAATTTGTGCACACCATGCCTCAACTTTAAAATTTTGGCATAAACCCTAACTTAGTGCCGATAGAATTCAAATTATGCAGCCGCACACATTATTGTGCGGTCCGCATAACTGGAAAAGGTGGTGTTAAGTATGATTGAGTTGTGCGGACCGCACTCAAATGGAGGTCCGTATAAGAGATATGCGACCACACAAAAAAGTGTGTGGTTCGCACTCTAAACTTCAGAGAACCTATAATCTCAAAGTGAGACTTATGAGGCCGCACTCAGTTTTGTGGACCGCACTCGAGGTTATGCGACCGCATTCCAAAGTATGCGGCCCGCACTGGGCAATCTGCGGCCGAACTCTGTTTTGTACGGTCCGCACGGCCTCATTACTGACTGCTTATCTGCAAATGTGCTTCAACTATATTCTTTGATTTGAATTCAAATAACAATTGTAATTTTTAATGCATAAAATGGTTAGATCTCGCGTAAGAGGTGATACATCAAAGGGGAGGAATGAGCCCTCCCGGAATCGAGGCCGAGGCAAGGGTAACCTACCACTTGCCGTTTGGAAAATCATAGGCAAGAAAGCAACTGCCAACAAGCCTCAAGCTCCTGAATCCTCTAACACTAGTGAGTATGCTCCATCTGGGGAATCCTACGAGGGCCAATCAATGGAGGTTTAGCCTGAACCCCAATCCAATCTACCACAACCCACACGGCACTATCAATTGCGATATGAGCCTACAGATAGCTCCTCAGCTGATTCTGATATGGGAAGTAAAGGTTCCGAGTCCTCATCTTCACCTACCCCTCCGGCACCTATTGATATTGATGATGATAACAGCCTGGACGACGGTAGATGGGGTGACACTCATGTGGGTGGTATTGAACAGATAAAGAAGAAGGAGATGTGGGAAGATATATTTGTTTTCTTGACGGCATTCAATAGATTCAGGGAGTTGTGGCCAAAAAGGTCGCTCACACTGGAGCGGCAATTCTTGATGAATGATTTGGATATTCATAATCCAAACGTCCTTAGGAAATTCCAGGAAAGGAAGGAGTGGAAAGGGTTCACTCACCCAGTCTTAGATGAAAATAAACATTTAGTGAGGGAATTCTATGCCAACATAGCTCATATCAAGACGGGAACAAAAGTGAGGAATTTGAAAGTTTGCTTTGATGCCCATACTCAGAATACTTATGTGGGATTTGATCAAGTGGAAGCGGTCCAATACTTGGAGAATTTAGCTTTGGAGCTGAGATTTTAGCTGCCCCCAGACCACCACCACCATGGATCACAGCAAGAGTGCCTATTATCCAGAACACCCTCAACATCAAAGCTAAAGGGTGGCAAACTTTCATGTGCAACAGGATTGATCCAAGCTTGAATGATAACAACATTCCTCTTCCCGAAGCAGTGCTAGTAGCCTCTATCATGGTGGGGTACCCTATCAATGTGGGTGCTAATGACCAGAATCACATTGGCGGTCCATAAGAGTGAAAAGTTTTATCCCTTTCCGAGCACCCTCACATAGTACTTCAATGATGCAAAGGTGGAGTCAAGACCTTATAACACAATGGTAAAAGCTAAAAAGCCTTTTTCTTGGTATCACTTGTAGGGTGCGGACAACCCAAAGTTCAAAGGGACGGACATTACCATAGCTGGACAATATGCCGAGCCAGTAGTGGTAGGTGCAGAGGCTACTGCTGAGCCATCTTCAGCTCCCATGCCTACCTCAGCAGCCGGGTCTTCCTCCGAGACAGTCACCATGCCACCACCACCATCCTCCAGGCCTCCCAAGTCGGTTCCAATGCCATCCTCATATACCTACCCTCTCACTGCATTGCGAGTCTCACAGACTTTGGCGAGCCTCAATAACTGGATGCAGATAACCCCTTCGAAGTTGTCTGACATGTCCAGTACTATTGCAGTGCAGTTCTCTGCTCCAACCATGCCACAGGTGCCTCCGTCATTGAAGGAAACGTTGAAGAAGATTCTGGACAACCAGAAGGCTATCATGGACACTTTGGTATCTTAGGGGGTGCCATTAAGGATTTGGCCAAGCAAGTGAAGAAAATGAGAAAATTCCAGGCTTCAAAGAAGATAGTGGAAAGCTTGAGGCAAGAGGTGAAGAAGTTCGCATCAGTGGGTGATTTTCCCTTAGATGTATTGATGGAGTCAGGTCCAAATGTACCGGCAGATCCAACAGCACCATAAGGAGAGGGTGTCCAGTCTGATGAGCCAGATCTCACTGCCCCCACTGCCGAGGAGATGCTCTAGATGCTCTAGATGCTCTCCAACCCTGTGGTCCCTTCGACCGGAGATGAGGATATTCAGTTAGAGGAGACCGAGGGTGGTGATGTTTCTATTCACCCCGAGACCACATAGGGAGTTTTCTTTACTCTCAACCCTCTTATGATTTGTTTTTGCTAAGCATTGGGGACAATGCTTACTCTTTTTCTGGGGGTGGTCTATTTTGATAGCTTGATGATTTGGATGATTGTTTATGACATTTGACCACTTTTTGGGCTTGTAATAACTTAAATACTTTTTTTTTTTTCTCTTATATTTACTCTATCCCTCATTATGTATATAATTATCCCCCTTGTATATATTCATTGGTCTTACTTTTAGTAGTTTATTTCGTAGCTTCTTTGTTTTGCTTTCCAAACAATATAGCTTCTTAATTACTTTATTAGCTTATTTTTGATTT
Source organism: Nicotiana knightiana (assembly GCA_005239525.1). Lineage (NCBI taxonomy): Eukaryota > Viridiplantae > Streptophyta > Magnoliopsida > Solanales > Solanaceae > Nicotiana > Nicotiana knightiana. The sequence continues at coordinate 22,911 of ML435414.1, read as the reverse complement.
ATTAACTTCTTCTTATGTTTTAACGAACAATAAGCCTATGATTTTCTTAATGCCACGGTTCTTTCCAAAAGTGGGTCTTGTGTGAACCGGGTGGCTCTTCCTAACGATGGATGGCGTGAAAACCTTCTTAATGGATTGAGTCAGTTTTTGATGTTTCGGTAAAAACAAGTAGTAATGAATAAAAGGGTCAAGCATGTTTCAAAAAGTAACCAACACACTTAAATATGCGCTTATGGTTAAAAATATTTTTTTGTAGAAAAATAGCTCTAGTTAGTGACCTTGTGAATATTGTATTGACTTAGGCAACCATCAGATGGATGAATCATAGAGATTTTCAATCTTGAATGCGGTGTTGTGGGCCCTCGACTTCTGTCTCTTTAACAATTTGGTTATGTGAGAGGTGAGGTATTTTGTTACAAGTCCAAGTACTCGTGTGAATGGTATAGAACTTGTCCCAAATGTGTTTCTAGGCGAAATTCCATGTTAGCTTGGCTTGAGAAGTGATTGTAGGCTCTCCTTGACCCGTTTTGAAATTTTCCATGGCCTACCAATGAGATCATACTTAGTAAACCCTTTTGAGCCTATAGCCGTCCTTTTCAATAACCACATTACAAGCTTTTAACCGTTTTATAGTGACTCTCTCTTGGCACCCGACTTTTCCTTAGAATTCATATGATTCAAATGACAAGAACATAAGTTTGGGGGAGATACGAGGAGTTTAAAGATGGTTTCAAGGCATAAAAAGACAAAAGAAATGAAAAAGAGAAAAAGGCAAAGAAAAATAAAGGAATAACAAAGAAAAACATAAAAAGAAAGTGAATAATGTGAAAGGGTTGAAAAGATGCAAAAGAGAGAAGAAGTGTGAAGCATGGGGAAAGTAAAGAAGGGGATTGTGAATAGTATAGCAAAGAAAGAGTGATGTAAGTCTCTCAAATCTCCCTAAGGGAAAAGAAAATGACTCAAAGATTCCCCAAAGTATGAGCCAACAAGAGAATATGAAGTGCTAAAGGAAATATGAAACGATTCCAATCCGATATTACCCACCTTAATCCAAAAGCCTTCATTATATGCCGAAAAAGCACTATGTGATTTCGAGCCGAGCGAGCTTACATTAGTGGTGATCCACATTAGGGGAAAGAATATGGTACTTAGAGTCGGGCTTGTGACATTTTTTTGAGAGTGATGAGCGAATCTTCCTCGAGTCATTGTTTTGAACTCTTCATTTGTGAGTGAGAAGAGCTTCCGGAGAGTATAGGAGGAGGAGTTTGGGATCCACAACGACTTGCATGAAAGTGCGAGCTTCCTTGATGATCAAAGTCAACCCTTGATGCTCAAGTGTCACATTAGGAGCCATTTATGCTTTAAATTTCAAATAATAGGCTTGTTAATGATTCATGAGCGTGTGGGTAATTGTTGGTCCCAATTGATTTGTGTTTTGACTTAACTTAGGACAGCTGAAATATCCCTTTTTCTACTGGAGGTGGGAATTGACTTACTTGTTTGAGGACAAGCAAAAGCTTAAGTTTGGGGGAGTTGATAAGTAGGGATTTTGACCGCTTATTTTCCCTCTTTTACTAGAGTTTTAGCTCGAAAATGCTTAAAGGTATCCAGAGAACTAATGACATGAGCTTTATTGCAGGAATATTGGGAAATGAGCCAAAAAGTTAAAATCAACTCAAAAAGGAGTCAAAATTGGACAAGGAAAAAACAGGGTAAACTTGCTTAGGGTGCGGACCGCACAATTCTGTGTGCGACTGCAAACAATGAAGGAACCCTAGCAAAATTCAGCTTCACAGTGTGCGGACTGCATAATTCTAGTGCGGCCACAGAAGAGAGGTTCAAAGATTTAGAATTTTTGAGCAAGTAAAGATGTGGGTACCGCACAAGTATTGTGCGGCTACATTCACTGTTATGCAAACCGCAGAGGAGTAGATTCAGAGAACCTCGAGTTGAAGTTGTGCAGACCGCGGGATTTTTATGAGGTCGTAGAAACAAGTGTGTGGCCACAATCAATATTACACGGACTGCATAAGAAGAGATTAAGAGAATACCAAGGGAAGATATGAGGTCCGTACGATTTTTGTGCGGCCGCAGAAGCCAAACGTGCGGCTGCACTCACTTTTGTGCAGTCCACAAATTAAATTCTAGATCCCAGTTCAAGCCATGTGTGCGGTTGCACTCAGAATTATGTGGCCGTACAACCTTCACAGGGCATTTTTGTCAAATATTTTCAGCTTAGTATAAATACGACTTCTTGTCATTTTTAGGTTAAGTTTGGTTTTTGTAAGAGAACCTGGCCGTTTCCTTTTACTGCTTTTAGTAATTTTGTACTAGATTTGTCTCCAAACACTAGATTTTCATCCCATAATCAAATATTATGGATTCTATCATTATTTCTTCTTTAATTTCTTTATTTTTCATGAGTAGCTAAATTTTTAGCTAGGGTTGTGATCCAACCCTAGTGTGGGTATTTGATGGGTGTTTAATTTATGGCTTGTTTGTGATTGGTTAGTGATATTTAGTCTAGTTCTTGCTAGAACTCAAGAATTAATGATTGCAAATATTGATTCATGCCTAATTGACTTAGTCTCTACTTGAGAAAGAGGACTAAGTCTAGGAAAACTTGGCTAACAAGGAATTGGGATGAACTCAAGAAATTGATAGCCCCAATTAAAGGGTTGAAACTAGATATAGTAATACCCTACTTGAGCTAATATCACTTGTATTGTGCAAATACCCATTTGGACTTGAGAAAGCCAAATTGGGAAAAATCACTCAAACTACCGAGAGGTATAGAATGAGTACTCGTGTGTGATTGCTATATTAAGACCCCGAATAATCAAACTTTCTCTAGAGTTTACAACCCATTAGGTAATCACCTAGGTGGATGTCACGACTCTAGATCCTTTCATCATTTGAAAAACAATTCAAAACCAATAATACTGTCATTAGTTTTATACTTGCATACAATGGAACAAAGTAGAAGTAGAACACAAACCAATATTGTGGAAGTGAAATTTGAGTCAAAACATGCAATCAAACTAGATATACACCTAATCCCATTTCTAACTCCCTGTGGATTCGATCCCGACCTTTGTTGGGTTTATTATTGCATCGATCGCCTCGCTACTTAATTGTGGTATGGATTTGGCCGAGATCAACCCCGGACCTGATTTCGTCCGAGAGCATGCCGTTTCCAGAGAAATGGAATATGAAATGTAAGTACGATTCCACAATTAGCTTTTATTTGTTATTTTTGCTTCATCATTTTTTCTCATCGACATTCTTTTTCATGGTGTAGCGGCTTCTTGGATGCCTGGTGCAGTGCCTAAACTCGAGAGCTGGGTTAGGAGCCTAGCCTCGACTTCTACGTATTCTGAGCACGCATGGCGTGGCCTGTCAAAGGGCCAGTGGGAGGCCAAAAACCATGGTAAGTCTCGTTCTCGTACTTACTTACTCACTAGAGTATTTTTTTCGAGCTTACTCAGTTTCCCTTTCTTTTGTAGGTCTTGGGAAATATGCGAACATGAGGGACCCATCTGGTGAAGAAGAAATCCCGCTCCCCTTTCCGAAGCCGAAAAAGGAGAGCAAGTGGAAGAGGACATCGACCTCCGAGGGGTTAGAGCCTAAGAAGAGAGTGGCTCGTAAGACAAGAAAGAATAGTATCCCTCTGTCCATGGAGTCAGTTTGGCTCCTAAGGGAGGCGGAGGAAGAAGAAGAAGACAATCCTGGGCCGGTGGCCCGTGTGAACACAAATATCGATGCTCAAAAGGCCACTGAGTCGGTAAGAGTTGAATACATTCCACCCCGAGCTGATAGGGTCTTGGAAAGAGACTTGGGAAAAGTCCCCGAGTCATGAAAGGTCGAAGATGCCTCCTATCGAGGTGAACAAATGGCGGATATGGCCGTGGAGGCCGGCTTCGAGGCTCCTTGAGATGGAGAGAACGCCCCAAGAGACCCACTTAGGGCAATAGAAATTGGAGACTCCCCATCACTTCCTTCGTTTTCTGAAGAGATGATTCAGGAGGCTCGGGCCATGAAGACTCTTTCCATAGAAGGAGCCCACGAGGGGAGGACCCTTTCTGTGGTTACTTTGTTGAGGTCTAGGATACTACTGTCCTGAGCGACTTAGAGATACTGAGGAAGGATTCGGGCGGAAATTCCTCAGGTTTAAGACTGACTAACAAATCCGACCCCTTGAATTAATCCCGGGAGAAAGCGAACAATCATTATTTCGATCCCGGAGGATGCACGAATTCTTGTCATCCCCGTAGGGGTGGCCAGTTATCTTCGGGGTCTAGTCATGGAGGAAGACCAAGCCCTAATGGACGAAGTGGGGGCTCCGTGTTTTTCAATAAGACACAACAGGCCTTGAACCGGGTAAGACTTAACTCCCTTTGTCGATATCATACTTGTTTTTCTTGTCTAAATCCTTTTCTTTTATCTGTTTAGGCCTTGGTGCTTCATCATGAAGTGTTTTCTAGGTCTTGAGCAGAACTGAGCCAATACGAGGCCAATATTCAAGGGCTTACTGAGGAGAAGAATTCCCTTAAACTTCTCAGTGGACAGAAAGAAGAAGAAATCAAGGACCTCCGAGCTGAGCTAACCGCGGCTCAGAAAGAACAAAGCGACCTGACCGAGCAGAAAAAAAAATCTTAGAAGCTCATGGCATCAGTTTGAGGGTTATGCTAAAGCCGCTCAATCTCGAGCAAAGGAAGTTGATGACGCTACCCAAGTTCGAGCATATTGGGTTGCCGAGCATGCCAAGTGCCAATCTCGAATGGAAATCCTCGAGGAGATCTATGCTCGAGGCTTCGATCTCATGGCCGAGATTGAAAATGTAAGAAATCTTGAAGCCGAAGCCAAAACATTGTCCTCTCATGATGACGATGACTCCAGGAGTATGAGCGGGTCCGAGAGCGGAGGAGGCCCTGAAGGTGGAGGTGCTACTCCTGGGGAAGATTAGGCACTTAGGATTTTTTCTTTTTTGGACTTTCGTATAGGATTTTGATCGGCCCTTGTAAATAACTTTTCATATATATAAAGATCTCTTTTCTTTATGTCTTGTCTTTATTTCATATGTGTCTTATAAAATTTTTGTTTTATTTATGCCTTATGAAATTGCATTCATAGGCTCGAGGCTTAGGCAATTTGACCGAAGCCGAACTAGTGTATTTTTCATAATCGAGTGAGTGTCTGATCGAACTCGGAATAGGTTAACCCTTTTTAATTGAGTGAGGATTATTTCTCGAACTCAAAATAAAAATGGCCCTTAGGCTTTTGTATTAGGCCGATGTGGCCTTCGTAAAAAAGAATGAATTTTCCTCCTTTCGGCTTGAAAACTTTATTGTTAGTCATATAAAAAATTTTATGTCTTAGCACGAGATAAGGAATTATTTGGGAGTTCGAACAAATATGTACCCATTAGGGTTTTTGAGGGTCGATATTATCGAAAACCTTTGTAATGTTTTGTATTGCCTTAACACGACATAAGGATTTGTTCGAGAGTTCGAACAATTTTGTACCCATTAGGGTTTTCGAGGGTTGATATTATCAAAACCCTTCATAGTTTTGCCGAGGGTAGCCTTTTTAACCGATTTTATGAAAATTTTTGAATGCCTATTTTATTATGGAATTCGGGCGTCTCCGAACCATCTTAACAGCCGTAGCCTTTTATTTGGGACTTTCCTCTTAGGCTCATTCTCCCATTTCACTTCTAGCTTACTCGAAGTGTCAGTCCCTGAGTAGGTGGCCGTGGCCTACAAAAAGTGAAGGTTGACTTTAAGGTCTTATAGTCTCGAAGTTCTAATAATTCGATCTCATTTTCTTTTTGGACGACGGTCCCCGAGTGTGGGGTCACTTGTTTGAACTTTTGTTATGATCGGCCCTTAAGCCTATTTTCACAATAGATCGAGAGCATGAAATCGTAAAGTAAAACTTTTCTAAGGCATGAGATATTTGGCAAGGAAAGATGCTTCTCTTAATAGATGATAGTACATGCATACATGTTTGACGTCAGGGCTCGAGAAATCTAAATGGGCACGGTTCATTCGACCGTTTGACCCTTACAAAATTTACTTATCGAGACCCCACTGTTACGTAATAATTTTATTCCAACAAAAGTTAAATCCCGAGGGTGATGCCCCCTAGTATTAGAGATTGATTGTAAAGAAGCCTCGGATACTGTTGAATTGCTCTAATTTAGCACGAACAATGGTTGGCTCGTTAAAAACCTTGCTGGAAAAACCCATTTGGGACAAAAATCGGTCTAAGGGAATAAGAGTGCAACGCGTGCTTTCAGACCTAAAGACTTTGTATTGAAGAATCCTTCACCGTCCCTGATTGAACACCTGCAATTAGTTAGTTTAAAATATAAGTGAAAAATGGAAAGGCCATACCTTAGCAGTAGTATCGTTTTAGGGGTGATACGTTCCAATTGTTCAGTAATTTCTCGCTGTTTATTGTGCCGAGCTTGTAAGATCCTTTACCAATAATGTCGAGGACCTAATACGTCCCCTCCCACTTTTGACCTAGTTTTCCTTCATTAGGATTTCGAGTGTTGAGGGTTACTTTTCTTAGCACCAAGTCCCCAATTTTAAAATGTCGATGGTTAGCTCTTCGATTATAATACCTTTCGATTTGTTGCTTTTGTGTGGCCAATCGAACAAGGATGGCTTCTCGTCTTTCATCTAACAATTTGAGGTTTGTATTCATGGCCTTGTGATTCGATTCTTCTGCTGCATATTGAAACCTGAGGCTAGGTTCCCTGACTTCGACCGGATAAGAGCTTCGGCACCATAGGTTAAAGAGAATGGTGTTTCCCCTATACTAGATTTCGACATTGTGCGATATGCCCAAAGAACCTCGGGCAATATCTCTCTCCATTTCCCCTTAGCGTCGGTCAATATCTTCTTGAGATTTTGAATAATAGTCTTGTTGTTCGACTGGGTTTCTCCGTTCCCACTGGAATGATACGGTGTCAATAGAATCTTTTTAATCTTGCGATCCTCGAGAAATTTTACCACTTTGCTGCCAATAAATTACTTTCCATTATCGCACACAATCTCCGCATGTATCCCAAATCGACATATAATGTGGTCCCAAATGAAGTCTATGACTTCTTTTTCTCTGACTTTCTCGAAAGTCTGTGCTTCAATCCACTTAGAAAATAATTAGTCATAAATAAAATAAATTAAGCTTTACCTGGGGTCGATGGGAGAGGGCCGTCAATTTCCATCCCCCATTTCATGAACGGCCATAGGGATAAGACCGAGTGAAGTTTTCCCCAGGCTGGTGAATCATCGGCGCATACCTTTGACATTTGTCACACTTTCGGACGAACTCTTTTCTATCCTTTTCCATATCGGCCCAATAGTACCCTTCTCTAACAACTTTGTGAACTAATGACTCGGCACCAAAATGATTTCCACTAGTGCCTTCGCGAATCTCCCGCAGGACGTAGTCAGTGTCTCCTGGTCCTAAACATATCACCAATGGTCCATCGAACGTCCTCCTAAATAGTGTTCCTTCCTCGGCCAAGGTGAACCGCATGTGCCTTTGTGCGTAGAGTTCTTGACTCTTTTGGGTCTGACGGGATCTTTCCGTTCTTTAGGCATTCGATGTACTTGTTTATCCAATCCCATGTCAGACTTGTAGAGTTTATTTCGGAATGGCCCTCTTCGATTACTGATCTCGAGAGTGGTACGATAGTCCCCGAGCCAAGTTCGTCATCTTTGACCGATGACCCCAAGTTCGCAAGGGCATCGACCTCGCTATTCTGTTCTCGAGGTACATATTATAAGGTCCATTGTTTTAATCGATGTAGGGTCACCTGTAACTTGTCCAGGTGCCTCTGCATTCGGTCTTCTCAAACTTCGAAAGTCCTGTTGACTTGGTTTACCACAAGTAGGGAATCACATTTGGCCTCGATGACCTCTGCTCCCAAAATTTTAGCTAGCTCAAGACCTGCAATCATGGCCTCATACTCGGCCTCATTGTTAGTTAATTTCGAAGTTCTGATAGATTGTCTAATTGTATTACCCGTGGGTGGCTTCAAAACAATGCCCGACCCGGACCCCTTCTTGTTCGAAGCGCCGTTTGTGAAGAGGATCCACACCCCTGATGATGTGCTCGATTTTAATAATAGTTCCTTTTCGACCTCGGGTTTGAGGGCTGGCATGAAGTCGGCCATAAAGTCTGCTAAGATTTGAGACTTAATGGTTGTTCGGGGTTGATACTCGATATCATACCCACTGATCTCGACGGCTCATTTGTCCAATCAACTCGAGATTTCGGGTTTATGCAAAATATTACGAAGGGGATAGGTAGTCACAACACAAATTGGGTGACACTGAAAATATGGTTTTAATTTCCTAGAGGCACTTATTAGAGAAAGCGCTAATTTTTCTAAGTGCGGTTACCGGGTCTCGGCCTCACCTAAGGCCGACTAACATAGTAAACAGGGAATTGTGTACCTTTCTCTTCTCGAACTAGGACCCCACTTACCGCGATCTCCAAGACTACTAAGTATAAGTAGTGTTGCTCGTCCGCTTTCGGAGTGTGAAGCAGCAGCGGGCTTGACATGTATCGTTTTAGTTCTTTCAAGGCTTGTTGGCATTCTAGGGACCATGCAAAATTGATTTTCTTCTTAAGTTGTGAGAAGAACCGGCGACTTCTATCTGAGGACCTCGAAATGAATCGACCTAGGGCGACTATGCCCCCTGTTAACCTTTGTACGAATTTAAAAATATCCACGATCTTGATATCTTCGATGGCCTTGATTTTATCGGGGTTGATCTCGATCCCCCGATTTGATACCATGAAGCCGAGGAACTTCCCCGAGCCGAGCTGACCCCGAACGCGCACTTCTCCGGGTTGAGCTTCATGTTGTATTCTCTCAGTATATCGAAGGTCTCCTGCAAAGTTTCAAATGGTCCTCTGCTCGTAGGGATTTAACTAGCATGTCATCAATATAAACTTCCATTGACTTTCCTATTTGTTATTCGAACACTTGATTTACTAGGCGTTGATAAGTTGCACAAGCATTTTTTAGTTCAAACGGCATACGTTATAACAATAGGTGTCGTACTTAGTGATAAACGAAGTTTTTTCCTGATCCTTCAAGTTCATTTGTATTTGATTGTACCCGAAGTAGGCATCGAGAAAACTGAGAATCTCGTGGCCGGCCGTGGCATTGATCATTCGATTGATATTCGGCAAAGCAAAAGAAACCTTAGGACATGTTTTGTTTAATTCCTTATAGTCTACGCACATTCTAAGTTTATTTCCCTTCTTGGGGACTACAACTACCTTTGCTAACCACTCGGCATATTTTACTTCCCGTATGGACCCTATTTTGAGAAGTTTGGTTACCTCGTCCTTGATGAATGCGTGTTTAACCTCATACTGGGGCCTTCTCTTTTGCTTTACTGGATGGAACTTCGGATCCAAGCTCAATAAATGAGTAGTGATGTTCGGTGGGATCCCTGTCATATCGAGGTGGGACCAAGCAAAGTAATACATATTAACTATAAGGAATTTAATGAGCTTTTCCCTGAGCTCGAGAGTTAGCCTCGCGCCCAGGTATACCTTTCATTCGGGCAAGTACTTGATCAGTATGACTTGTTCCAGCTCTTCGACCGTTGATTTTGTGGCGTCGAAGTCATCAGGAATTATGAAATATTGGGGGATCCAATGCTAATTAAGAGAATTTGTATCTCGGTTCCATATGGAATGTATGGACCTGCCCCCGGTTGCAGATGATTGGGCCGTCCAAGCTTTTACTAAAGGTTTGAACGTACGAAGTTCAGTGGCCTCACGGCAGCTCAAGAAAAATTTGATTGAGTATCCAGATGTGACCTGGGCCGATGTGTATAATCGGTATCAGTAAAAATTTAGGCTTCGACAAACATGTCGATTCTGCAGAAGCGCCACGACTATCAGAATACAACTTCAACATCGATGCATCAGCTATTGTATCGGCCATTGAACGGATCAAGGATACCAGATAGTCTCGACCCCTATAGACCGATCCAACCCAGAGGAATCCAAATCAGATATGCAAATACCACGACACTCATGGTCATAGAATGGAGGACTACAGATAGCAAAGGGAGGAGGTAGCCCGTTTGTTCAACGAGGGCCACCTTCGAGAATTCTTGAGTGATAGAGCTAAGAACCACTTCAGAGACAGAGATGAAAGCAAGAAGAACAAATAGAAAGAACCACAATATGTGATTCACATGATCGGTCTGTAGGGATCGAGACTATCCGGTATCCTTGATCCGCCCAATGGCCGATACAATAGTTGATGCATCGACGTTGAAGTTATATTCTGATAGTCGTGGTGCTTCTGCGGAATCGACATGTTTGTCGAAGCCACTCTTACTCATGAGCCCTCGTTAGCTCTGTCCCCGATCGTTCCTTCATTCATTTCAAACTGGGTTGCGTACGGGGATGTTATTCCTACGATCCCCATTGTATGGTTGATACCGATCTCTGTTTGATCAGGGTTCTGTATCAATATCCCTTTGAATTCTGCCGACGGGCCTGTTTGGACAAACGGAATCGGAAGGAGCTCTAAACTGATCATCCTCGACCCTGATTTTTGACGGATATCGATATGCACATCGGCCCAGGTGACAGTTGGATACTCAATCAAATTTTTCTTAAGCTTCCGTGAGGCCACTGAACTTCGTACGTTCAAACCTTGAGTAAAAGCTTGGATGGCCCAATCATCTGCAACCGGGGGCAGGTCTATACATTCCATATGGAACCGAGATACAAATTCTCTTAACATTTCGTTGTCTTTCTGCTTCACTTTGAAGAGGTCCGACTTCCTAGTCTCGACCTTCATTGCCCCGGCGTGTGCTTTGACGAAGGAATCTGCGATCATGGTGAAAGAATCAATATAATTTGGCGGCAATTTGTATTATCACCCCTTTTGATAAAGTCTATCCGAACTTCTTCAATAAAACGGACTCAATCTCGTCATCCTCTAAATCGTTCCCCTTTATTGCGCATGTGTAAGAAGTGACATGCTCATTAGGGTCGGTGGTCCCGTTATATTTAGGAATTTCTGGCATGCGGAATTTCTTTGGGATAGGTTTAGGAGCCGCACTTGGGGGGGAACGGCTTCTGCACGAACTTCTTTAAATCCAAACCTTTTAGAATTAGTGGTTCCCCAGAATTTGGTCAACTCGGGAGTTGTATGTTTCTACCTTTTGTCATTTGCCTCGATCTTCTTTTCCCCTGATTCATTCGCTTTGTGAGCTCCTCGAGCATTTTCATAATGGTGGGGTCAGTCCTTGATTCATTGGCATTTGACCTTTCCAGTACAGGTTCAGCCCTGTGAACAACTTACAGTGAAGGCTCGGGTTCAGCTATACTCATAGCCCGACTCTGGTTCTGAAGTTGCGCTATGGCAACTTGTTGAGCTTGCAACATTTCAAATATCATTCTAAGGCTGACTCCGCCGTCTTCATCGCCTTGTGCACCTTGACCGGCTAGACGAACGTCTCTACGGATGTTGTTTTCGGGGTCGACGCCAAAATTAGCATTTAGGGCGACGTGGGAGCTGACGTCGACAGGATCTGCAGCTTGTACCTTTTCGACGCCAACTGGAGGTACTTTGATCCCTGGGGCGGCTATATTGTCGTTTTGCCCATGGAAACCGAGGTTGTTGTCACCATGTGTGGGTACTGTTTGATAGTTCGGCATGCTGATCCTGAAATCAATAACACTTACGAGAACAAGCGTAAAGCAATGTTGTTACCAGAATTAGTATTAAGCAATCACTATTATCCTTAGCCCCACAGTGGGCGCAAAACTGTTTACCCTTAAAATTAGATAACGATTAAACTTATAAGTGGTTTTAAGGACACGTGATTTCACCTAATACCATATGATAAATATGATGATTAATAATAAAAATTAACAGTAAAATAAATCAAACCATTATTGGAATGCAATTTAACCCTCGAGCTAGACCGCCCTCGAATCGACTGGGAATAGAGCTAAGTAATGCAGTATAAACTGATGAACAAGAAAGTATAAGAGAGAAAGGAGTATTGTATTGCTTTGACATGCGAAAGTTAGATGGTTTACAAATGATTAGAACTCCCTTTTATATGGTAGATGAATTTCACTTACGTTACAATTCTAATTACTGAAGGATCCATGATTAGCTAGGTAATCGTTCATGATTTGACCCGTTCCGAGATTTCCGCCACAATATTCGATAGGTCACGGATATCTCGGTTTTCTGTTACTATGCTATCTTCGGTCTCGCTCGATGTCTATCCCATTTGGTTTCGATCATCGCTGATCTCGTTCTCAATTGGTACTTTAAATCTCGAGCTCGGTACCTTATCCTCATGTTTTGATCTTATATAATACGGGGTTAGTCCTCAATCCACCATCTTGGTCTCGATTAACCAACTAAATTGGGTGATCCCGATTTTAATCGTATACAAGAATACCTTATATATTACGTGAGACTTTGTTTAGACACCCAAACAAACAAATTTAATGAAACACTGACAAAGCGATGAAGCGTCGAATTTGTTCGCTCGATTTTTAAGAAAAATAAGAGAAACTAAAGAAGGAAGAATAATATTTTATAATATTTAGAAAGAAAAATTCCACATGATAAGTCTAAAAATGCTACTACTTACTAGTTTTGCATGATTGGTTAAATTACAAATGCAATCAAGATAACTTAAAATGGTCCAAGCTAGCTTTTAATATTGACACCAAAATAAAAATAAAAATAAGAAGGGGAGAAAAGCATGAGCACTTTACTCGCATATCTTCCATTGAACTACCCTTTTTTTCCTCAATGCCAAACCAAACTTGTCCTTTACCTCTAACATCTCAAATACTACTCAAGAACTATTTTTATCTCCCCACCCTCATAAAACATAAGGGAAAAAGTTAAATAAAGAACTCAAATTGTAATTAAAAAAAAAAAAGGACCACAGTTTTTGGCTATATCCACAAAGTAGTGGAAGGTTGGCACCTTAGAACATAAATCACCACTTCATCAAAGAAAGATATTCTTATCCCTTTCTTTTTTGTTTTCTACCCTTTTTATGAAAACTGTACTTAGCTTTTATGTGAAGATGCCTATATTATATTCACTTTCGGTATTATTTTTTGCACTTTAAAGCTTATTCGAATCATCAAGAGTTAGTTCATGACATGATCCCATTGTGAAATGTTTTTCTCCCTTCCATTTCTAAACAATCTTTTACTTTTTGTCTTCAATTGGGAATTTCTTTTGTTTTCCTTTCTCTTTTTCTTTTTCCCTAATGAGGGAAAGTGACCCAAAGTGAGAATATTTTTTATGTGGTGATTTAGTCAATTGTAGAAGAATTGTGTCTAAGTGATCATCAACTTTGATCTCCTTTTCTCTTTCATCTTCGAACCTTTTTGAAGCATTAAGGAGGGATGTGGCTAATTCTTGAAAGTGGGGATATATAATGGAAAACACATCTGTCTTGGAATGATTCTTAAAGCAAGAAACAGAGATATTTCTGTTCATTAAAATTCCATCATCTTATAACTGGTATCTAAGACTATTCATTAGCAGATGCTTTTTTATTTTTTTAATTTAGCTGATACTTTTAACTTTTTTTGTTTTTTGCAAATGCTACTAATGAGCTTATGATTCAGTCACTTCCCAAAAGAAACGGAGAGATTTTTGGTTTGGAATCCTATTTAAGTGTTAATTTGACATGTATAAGCTTGTTCGTCTATAGTTTGAATAAAGAAGGATGGTTACGATAAGGAGGCAACTAACATATAATTAACTAACCAATTCATGATAAATCATCAAAACTTAAAAAAATATTTCTGTTTAATAAGGACTCATACAGCTAAGCGATCTCAACTTATTTGAGATTTGAAAATTTGGAAAGTGAAAATTCAGTTTGAGGGTATCTATTCTACTATAGCAAGGCTATGAGTTTGATGTTCATATATATAGTTGAGATTCTTTCTTTCGTTCGTTGCTTCTTCCTTTTTTGAACTTATTCATTATTTTATTCTACTATTCTCTCATTTCATTTGACTGATCATGTAAAATACGTCGAATAAGGTTGCTTAATTAGCTGGCCTGCAAATAATTTGCTAACAAGTGTGATAGTGGAATTGAAGATTTTGTCTCAACGGATACTTTTAGTAAATCATTTTGCTTTTTTTTGTGTCGGAATATATTACTGTAATAATTAGTGACACAAATAAAAACTTAGTCAAAATAACATGCAAATACAATGGGATAGCATTAGAATAAATGCTTGATTTTCACTAGTCTTGAAAATTATTAGTGCTCAACCACATTCTTGAAAGTTTATTGGGTCTACTAAGTATTAACAACTTTCTTTGGGTAAGTTATCAGTGCTGTGCCATAATGCCAAAACAATAAATTGGGCTAATGTTCACATTAGAAACATTAATATTCCACATCATAACATATAATCTTCCATTTCATTTGCTTCTTTAATTAGGAACAGCCTATCATCTAAATATTAATATGGTTAACTTCAATTCTCATTATCCTTTCTTTTCTTTTCTTTTTTGCCATTCTTCAGTCCCAAATATAGCGTTTAAAAAAAAATTAAAAAAATCTTACCAGCAAGATTGACCTATTAAACCTGTATCATTCTCTACGTTGGCAAATAACAAACAAGTTGGTACATATCAAAATCACAAAGGACTATTCTGTTTTAATGCTCGAAATACATTAATTAATGGAAAACTTAACTTTGCAAAAGGGAGGACTGATTCCATAAATTTAAGCTTTGAGTGGATATTCTCATCATTACAATTTACAAATATTAAAATGAAAGGACACAAAAGCAGTAAGAAATATATTCTATTTGAGTAGGCAGATAAAATGTCAAGCTATAATTAATTATTTAATGAATATAAATAATCAATGCAATCTCCAGTAAGCAAACTGTGCTTGGTCTTACATGTCAAAAGATGTTGTCACGAAAGGTATCAACACACTTGGAGCTTGTATTTATTTAGTAATAAAATAAAAATCATTGTGTCTATCCTTATATTCTAATCATTTCATGGCCTTTAAGTGGGAAGTTGCCAACCAGATTATTTACTAAGAAAAGGATGCCCATGGCACATGACGTTTTAACCAACCAAAATATTTAAAGAGAAAGAGAAAGGGAAAATAATATTTTTTTTAAGTCGAGATAGAGCAATTAAATAATCCTTTATTCTCAAGAAGATTTGATGTGACTCCTTGCTTTTTTCTTGTTTAATTTGGAATCATTTTACTTGGACGATCTCGTTCCTTTCTTTTCTAATCTTGGTCTTAGTTGGGTGCTTAGCATTTGTCATTATTAAATAAACAGATAAGCATATAATCATATTATACTTCCTCATCCAATTAATGGGACAACATTTGATTGAATACAAAGTTCAGGAAATATATGCGACTTATATAAAATTCCCAACTAAATCCTCATCTTTTGAAGTTAGTTAGTTGGTTAAAGATATGGGCCTAAGTGTATATATTAAAAGTTGTGGTGTGTTAGAGTTAATTTAAATACTTAGTAACTAATAGTTATAGGTGTATATAGTCGGTTGTTTGTACTCAGATTAATCAGTTGAGCTAATTTTGCTATTGTGAATTTTCTACTCTCTTCTTCTGCGCATGAATCTAAAATGGTATCAGAACAGGGGAGATAGATTCATGGATTCCGAAGCTCAACCTAGTAAGATCTTCTCTTTATTCTCCAAAATTAAAAGTCGTCACTATGTTCTTTATACTACTAAAAATCCGAAAAAAAGCCACCACCAAAAGCGACCAAAGATGGTCGCTAAACAGTGAAAAAGCGACCTTGGTCGCTATTTTGTTGGTCCCTTTACATTAGGGACCAAAGTTGGTCGCTAATTATCGACTAACTTTGGTCTCTAATGTAAAGGGACCAAATATTCCGGGTATAAATATAGCGACCAACTTTGGTCGGTTTAATATTTTAATAATATAAATTTAGCGACCAAAGTTGGTCTCTATAGTTAATTATATTTTTTTTTTTTTATTATTCAAAATATAGCGACCAACTATGGTCTGTAAACCAAATACTATATTCTTAAATCTGGAATATAGCGACCAAAGTTGGTCGCTTTTTTTAAAAAATTTTAAAACATAAGCGACCACAATTGATCGCTAGTTTATACAATTTAATTTTTTTTTATACATAAGCGACCAAAATTAGTCGCTAATTCCCAGAATATTTATTTTTTTAACATACTAGCGACCAAAGTTTGTCGCTTTTTAGGAAATCTGGGTTAATTAGCGACCAACCTTGGTCGCTATTGCCCAGGAAAAAAGAATTTAAGTTGGTCGCTTTTCTAGGTATAATTTTGGTAGAAACTGCCTATTTTGGCAGCTACACCACCTGCTAGCATACCAAATTTCCTATTACAAGCAACAACAACAACAATACCAACAATTAAACCAACAACAACACAACAACAACAACAACAACAACAACAACAACAACAACACAATAACAACAATATTAAAATCAACATTAAAACCAACAAAGTATAAAGTTCAATAGAACTAACACATTAAACTAAAAAAACTAAGTTAACACTTATCACAAGTTCAAAGTATATAAAAGTACTCAAGGACTGTTTCATTCAACATCATTATCATTGTCGTCTAATGAATCTTCATTATCAATACGGTAATGAGAAGGGTCATTTTGTGGAGGACGAGAATAACGATCACGGGGAGGACGGGAGGAACTAGCACGGGGAGGACGGAAGGAACGCTCACGTTCAAGTTGAGCCTCTGGCGATGACTCGCGAGACCGGGGAATCGGAAAAGCTCCAGAAGCTAGGAGAGCTTTGAGCTAAGCTTGCATGCCATGGTACTGAGCTCGCATGCCAACGTACTGAGCATCTCTAAGCTTTTCTCTTTCCTTGGCAGCTTCTAGATCGGATGTGAGCTTTGTCACACTCTCCCGCATTGCGGAGAGGCTCTCCCACGAAGTTGCTCGCCTTGCGAGGAAGTCCATATTCCTTGCATTCCACAGTGATAGCGATGGAACTTCTTAGTAGGAAGCCCGTATACCTTCCCCCATTTTGCACCGCCAACAGCCTCCATCCATATTCTTTCAGCATCCTCGTCCGAAAGTTAAATTGCTTCGCCCGACTCATTAGGTGGTTCACTGCGTATGAATTCCTCCACGTCAGCTGTGAAGCGATCCTATAAGAGAAATTACATTGAATTAGTATTTCAAAATTTATATAAGTTTAAATCAAAATACTTAATGAAAAGTGAAAACTTACATGCACATTCGAGGCTCGGCCCTCGACCCACATTTCTTGATTCGTCTCTTTCTTGTTCTTGACAGTATGAGTCTCCTTGAATAACTCATCTTGCTTCATTGGATGCCCCAACTTCTTTTCCTGAAAACTCATAAATTTTAGTTAATAAACAGAATAGATATACTTTGAAAATTAAAATAAATTAATCAATTACGTACCAATCTTCTTTTTATTGTCCCTTGGCTGATCGCACCTCCAGTGTGCAAGGAGCCTCCCTTCTCGTATGCGCGAACTTTCTTTCCTTTTTCTCTCTTCTGTAAGAAGGTTGCGGTAAGCCATTGCCTTTGCAAATCCTCCCATAAATGTTGAAGCAACCAGCCAGGCTTCTTGTTGAACTGTCTAGCTTTGGAGAAACTATGCGACAACCGCTTCCGAGCTTTGAGATTAAAATTTGCAGCCACTTCTACGCTATAGTGGTGTTCCCATACACGCTTGCTCTGTATTTCAAAAGTTAAATATTATATGGAAATATCATAAATATAAATAATTATACTGCTTAAAAGAACATTTATACCTTAAATTCATTGAAAATTTTCTCCTTCAGCGTAAATGTGAATGCACTCCAACTTGTATAGGGAGCATCATAAAGCTTTATGGTGGCTTTGGTGATTATCCTCGTAGTAATATTACTCGGGATGCACCTGCAATTTAACAAAAATGGAGAACACATTAATATCTTAGTACAAACTGTACAAAACAGTATACGTAAAAATAACAAATTACTCTTACCCATCACCCTCAGGGACTATGATGATCCTGCCATACTGATCATGATGCACCTCCTCGTCATCATCATCATCATCGTCCGAAACTTGTACATTAGAGGAATGTGTGGAAAGTGTAGGGGGGTCAGAGCTACTATCTCGCAGGCGAAGGCCTGAAATAGATAGAGTCCCTGATGAAGATGGTTGTGATCCCTGTGACTGCAACATAGCTGGATCGACCGCAAGTGGCTGTGACACTGATGGATGTGACCCCCATGGCTGATGTGATCCATATGGTCGTGAGGCAGTTGGACTGTATGACGGACGTATAGTCCTATGGCTCTGTGATGAAAGACCCGTTGTCTGCACAAAGACGTAGGGCTGGTGATGTTGTGGCACCTCATAATAGCCATCGGGTGAAGGATAAGACATAGGCACAGGCATCGGCATCTCTGAAGAGGGTGGAAAAGATGGAGGATTATCTTGTACCTTCGTCTTTCCCTTACTAGCCTTCTGTCGACCCCGAGAACCAGTAGGGTCATCGTTACCTCGACCCTTTCCTGTCATCTGCATAATATAATACATATTTAGATTGAAACATATAAGAAACTAGCTATAAAACGAGAGTTATAAAAGAAACCAACTTTTTAAAGCTCATCGACGTATTGTTCCTTGTCCGAGAATTCTTCTTCCTCACTAGTTTGAGCTTCATCAGTTGATTCTACTTCCTCACTTTCTATAATTGTTACTTCATCTATATCAACTTCTTCCAATATGTACGCAGGATGTTCCAAATCATTTTCTAAAATTTCGTCCACTATTTGGTGAACATTGGAGATATCGTTTTGATAAGCAACATCTAACACATTCTCGACCTCCACCCTACCTACATGCTTAGTTTTAATTACAACCCACCAATCGGACTTATTCCGTCGCAATGAATAAGGCGCATAATACACTTGCCTAACATTATGANAGCATAATACACTTGCCTAACATTATGTGCAATTATGAAAGGATCATAGCGATCATACTCCCTCGTATGATTAACCTCAATTATGTTGTATTGGTTGTGTACTCTTGTACCTCTTGTTGGATGTGGGTCAAACCACTTGCATCTAAAGAGTATCAATTTCTTATATGGCCAACCTGCATATTCTAGTTCAGTTATTTCTTTGAGCACACCATAATAATCAATATCTCCAGCTTGATTGCCATCACCTCCTTGAACCTACACCCCGTTGTTGTCTCTATTTTTATTTTTAGAGCAATCCTCTGTATGAAACTTATAACCATTCACAACGTACTTAGATATTGTTGTGGCCTGAAGCCCAGTTCCCCAAGATATATCTTTCAAAAATTGATCTACACCATTATTTGGATCATTTACCTACATATTGTTAAAAAAAATTCATAAGTTAGCGTAACTTCCAAACATTGTTTACCTACATAGTGTTAGAATATTATAAGGATAAACTTACAAATTGTTTGAACCATGTATCAAATCCCATATATACAGCATCATGACCAAATTGATCCACGAAGTGACTGTGACACATCAAATATTTTTAGTAGTTGCATTGAGATGTGATCACATTAAATTTTATATTTTGATAACTACTAAATCAATACTTACTTGAGAAATGGTACAACTTCGGGACAACTTAGTAACACATGAAGTGTAGCTGAATTGTACTCCATATCACTCAAACTTCTCTTTCTAACATCCTTAGAACATCGGCCTGGTTGATTGAATATGGACATAGGCGGATATAATGGATCATTCACACATTCGACCGTGTTCCTATTGGGCCTATTCCTAGCACATCTCACCTTACTCTCAAAATAATAAGAGCAAAAATGAGAAGTTTCCTTTGCAAGATAAGCTTCGCATATAGATCCTTCAATCCTATTCCTCTGCTTAACAAATTGTTTGCATTTGCCAATTGTCTTACATAATTTCAGGTTAGCCAAGAACATTCACATAAAACAGAAAATTACATGAAACTTTAATATTACCTCTCAAAGGGATACATCCATCTGTATTGAACAGGCCCTCCAAGTCGTGCCTCGTGTACAAGGTGGATTGGAAGGTGTTCCATCGCATAAAAAAACCCATATAGAAATATCTTTTCCATCTTAGTAGATGTTACACGAATGTTCTGATCCATCCGGAGTAGGTTTTCTTCCCTTAATGTGAAAGAACACAAGTCTTTGGAAAAAAAACTAATANCCTACCTCCATATCAAATTTTTTTCCAAGATTCGACGCATAACCCTCAGGCATATTCAATTTCGTTACCCAATCACAAATTTGCCGTCTTTCTTCCAAAGTGAATGTGTAACTTGCTTTGGGCTTGAATATCTTACCATTGTTTTCTGTCTGCAAGTATAATTCAGGCCGTTTGCAATATTCTTGTAAGTCCATTCTAGCCTTCGGGTTATCCTTTGTCTTACCTTTAAAATCCATCACTGTGTTGAATAAATTATCAAAATAACTCTTCTCAATATGCATGACATCAAGGTTGTGACGGATCCCAAAATATACTTTTTTCGTCCAATTATGAGTAATGTCGTATCCGGGGTATCTATAAGGTGGAGTTTCAGTAACTTTACTGAAGTTCTGGACCCTCTCCCAAATTTCCTCACTTGATAGTATCGGAGGTGGAGAATCATACTCCATTTTATTCTTTTTGAATGCATTTTTCATCCTTCTAAACTCATGATCAGGAGGCAAGAATTGACGATGACAATCAAACCATGATTGCTTTCGGCCATGTTTCAAAGTGAACGCTTTACCATTTTTCATGCAGTAAGGAAAAGCTAGCTTACCAGCAGTCATCCACCCAGACAACATTCCATACGCAGGAAAATCGTTAATTGTCCACATTAAATTAGCACGCAAATTGAAATTCTGCTTGGTTGATATGTCATATGTTTCAACACCATCGTACCACAATTGTTTTAGCTCATCAATCAAAGGTTGCAAATATACATCAATCAAACTTTTCGGATTACGTGGACCCGGGATAATACAATTTAAGAATATATATGGACTAGTCATGCACAACTCGGGTGGTAGATTATAAGGTGTAAGAAAGACAGGACAACATGAATATGGTGTCGCAGATATAGAAAAAGGCGTGAAGCCATCAGCACACAGACCTAATCGAATGTTCCTTGGTTCACTAGAAAAATCTGGATATGTCCTATCAAAGTGCTTCCAAGCTTCTCCATCTGAAGGATGACACATAACATCAGGTGGTCTTCTATTTTCAAAGTGTCATCTCATATGAGAAGCCGAACTCATCGAAGAATATAACCTCTTTAACCTAGGTATAAAAGATAAATAATGCATCGCCTTGATAGCGACCATATTCCCGCTGGAAAGCCTCTTGAAACGAGGCTTGTCGCAAAATTTACAACTGTTTAAAGTTGCATCATCTTTATAATATAACATGCAACCATCTTCACAACAATCAATTCTCATTGACGAAAGTCCTAACTTAGAAACCAATCTCTTTACCTTATAGAAATCACCGGGTAAGTTGATATTAAGGTCAACTAGTTCACTCATAAGGTCAATGAAAGAGTCTATGGCTGCTTGAGAAATATTCCAATCAGATTTTATTTTGAACTTAGTAATCTAACTGCAACAGACAGCTCAGAGTGCGGACTTCCTTCCCTTAATGGACGACTAACTTCCTCTAATTGTTCAAAAAAATGTTTTGCGTCATCATTAGGAGTTTGTTCAACATTTTCATTGGGCTCACCCCCAAATTGCATCCCAAAAGGATCCGCAACCATATCATGAATTCTAGAATCATGATTTGTATTCTCCACCGACCTACTACTTTCACCCGCAACCATGTTATGAAATCTCCTATTGCTACCATCAACCTTTCTATGATTAGTCCACACAAAGTAATTCGCTATAAACTCCTTCCTATAAAGATGAAGTCTAACTTCCTCCGATTTTCCAAACCTCATACAGTCGCACCTAACACAAGGGCACCTAATTAATCCTTCACTTTAGTATGGTAGAAGTTCCATTGCATGTCTAATAAAGTCATCAACCCCTTCTACAAAATCCTCCTGCAATCCCCGCCGATTAGGACAATTCCTATTGTACATCTAAGTACGATGTTCTATCTATACAAATAAAACAAGAACAAATTAATTTAGTTAATTCATCTCTTAATATTTTTTTAGTTAATTAATATCATATCCTAAAGGCTCAATTCATATCCTAAAAGTTCAATTCATACACAAAAATTTTAATTCATAAACTAAAAGTCCAATTCATATCCTNAAAAAAAATTAAACTATTTTTAACTATGTAATTACTTTTAATACATTATAATAGCATCTATGTAAAGTAATTTTTTAAGTTATATTTAAGTATATGAGTAATTTCATACACACGCATAAACTATATTGTAATTGATGATCAATCTTATACATTACTACGTACGAATAATTAATGAATTGATAAACCAATATATATATATATATATATATATAGACACACACACAGAGATACTTCACTGTAATACTATNATAAACTAAAATTACAATACATAAACTAAAAGTCCAATTCATATCCTAAAATTTCAATTCATAAACTAAAATTCCAATTCGTATCCAAAAATTTCAATTCATATCCAAAAGGTTCAATTCATAAATTAAAAGTTCAATTCATATCCTAAAATTTCAATTTATAAACTAAAATTCCAATACATTAACTAAAAGTCCAATTCATATCCTAAAGGTTCAATTCCTATCCTAAAGGCTCAATTCATATCCTAAAAGTTCAATTCATACACAAAAATTTTAATTCATAA
>ML435412.1:42970-82582 GCA_005239525.1 Nicotiana knightiana | reverse complement strand
TATATATATATATATATATAGACACACACAGACACTTCACTGTAATACTATAACGTATATATACTTGTTATAGAATATGTTTGTGTGTGTATGTATATAACATTCATTCATCACTAGGTTATAAGTTGATGAATCAATTTACAAGTGTATAAATCCCTAAAATAACCCGACCCTGTGTTACCGGTGATGAATGAATGTTATATCATACACACACTAACATATACTATAATAAGTTATGAATGAAATAGTGGATGAACTTTTAGAAAATGATTTGGAACATANACAATACGTCGATGAGCTTTAAAAAGTTGGTTTCTTTAATAACTCTCGTTTTATAGATAGTTTCTTATATGTTTCAATCTAAATATGTATTATATTATGCAGATGACAGGCAATGGTCAAGGTAACGATGACCCTACTAGTTCTCGGGGTCGACAAAAGGCTAGTAAGGGAAATAGGAGGGTACAAGATAATCCTCCATCTTTTCCACCCTCTTCAGAGATGCCGATGCCTACGCCTATGTCTTATCCTTCACCCGATGGCTATTATGAGGTGCCACAACATCACCAACCCTACGTCTTTGTGCAGACACTGGGTCTTTCATCACAGGGCCATAGGACTGTACATCCGTCATACAGTCCAGCTGCCTCACGACCACATGGATCGCATCCATCCGTGTCACATCCACGAGGGTCACAGCCAATTGCGATCGATCCAGCTATGTCGCAGTCACAGGGATCACAACCATCTTCAACAGGGACTCCATCTATTTCAGGCCTTCGCCTGCGGGATAGTAGCTCTGACCCCCCCTACACCTTCCACACATGCCTCTAATGTACAAGTTTCGGACGATGATGCTGATGATGAGGAGGAGGTGCATCATGATCAGTATGGCAGGATCATCATAGTCTCTGAGGGTGATGGGTAAGAGTAATTTGTTATTTTTACGTTTATTGTTTTGTACAGTTTGTACTAAGATATTAATGTGTTCTCCATTTTTGTTAAATTGCAGGTTCATCCCGAGTAATATTACTACGAGGATAATCACCAAAGCCACCAGAAAGCTTTATGATGCCCCCTATACGAGTTGGAGTGAATTCCCATTCACGCTGAAGGAGCAAATTTTCAATGAATTTAAGGTATAAATGTTCTTTTAAGCAGTATAATTATTTATATTTATGATATTTCCATATAATATTTAACTTTTGAAATACAGAGCAAGTGTGTATGGGAACACCGCTATAGCGCGGAAGTGGCTGCAAATTTTAATCCCAAAGCTCGGAAGCGGTTGTTGCATAGCTTCTCCAAAGCTAGACAGTTCAACAAGAAGCTTGGCTGGTTGCTTCAACATTTATGGGAGGACTTGCAAAGGGAATGTCTTACCGCAACCTTCTTACAGAAGAGCGTAAAAGGAAAGAAAGCTCGCGCATCCGAGAAGGGAGGGTCNAAGGGACAATAAAAAGAAGATTGGTACGTAATTGATTAATTTATTTTAATTTTCAAAGTATATCTATTCTTTTTATTAACTAAAATTTATGAGTTTTCAGGAAAAGAAGTTGGGGCGGCCAATGAAGCAAGATGAGTTATTCAAGGAGACTCATATTGTCAAGAAGAAGAAAGAGACGAATCAAGAAAGGTGGGTCGAGGGCCGAGCCTCGACTGTACATGTAAGTTTTCACTTTTCATTAAGTATTTTGATTTACACTTATATAAATTTTGAAATACTAATTCAATGTAATTTTTCTTATAGGATCGCTTCCCAGCTGATGTGGAGGAATTCATACGCAGTCAGCCACCTAATGAGTCGGGCGAGGCAATCCAACTTTCGGACGAGGATGATGAAAGAATATGGATGGAGGCTGCTGGCGGTGCAAAAGGGGGGAAGGTATACGGGCTTCCTGTTAAGAAGTTTCATCGCTATCACTGTGGAATGCAAGGAATAGGGACTTCCTCGCAAGGCGAGCAACTTCGTGAGGAGAGCCTCTCCGCTATGCAGGAAAGTGTGACAAAGCTCACATCCGAGCTAGAAGCTGCTTAGGAAAGAGAAAAGCTTAGAGATGCTCAGTACGTTGGCATGCAAGCTCAGTACCATGGCATGCAAGCTCAGCTCAAAGCTCTCCTAGCTTCTGGAGCTTTTCCGATTCCCCAGTCTCGCGAGTCATCGCCAGAGGCTCAACTTGAACGTGAGCGTTCTTTCCGTCCTCCCCGTGATCGTTATTCCCGTCCAAAAAATGGCCCTTCTCATTACCGCCTTGATAATAAAGATTCATCAGACGATGATGATAATGATGTTGAATGAAACAGTCCTTGAGTACTTTTATATACTTTGAACTAGACAATATAACTTTGGTCCGTTTTCGAATGGGCTTGTAATAAGTGTTAACTTAGTTTTGTTAGTTTAATGTGTTAGTTCTATTGAACTTTATACTTTGTTGGTTTTAATAATGATTTTAATGTTGTTGGTGTGTTATTGTTGTTGTTGTTGTTGTTGTAGTTCGTATTGTTGTTGTTGTTGTTGTAATAGGAATTGGTATGCTGACAGGTGGTGTAGCTGCCAAAATAGGCAGTTTCTGCCAAAATAATACCCAGAAAAGGAACCAACTTTGGTCGCTATTCTATAAGTTTTTTTTTCCTGGGCAATGACGACCAAAGTTGGTCGCTAACTAACCCAGATTTCCAGATTAGCGACCAACTTTGGTCGCTATTTTATTAAAAAAATATTTTTTCTGAAAATTAGCGACCAAAGTTGGTCGCTTATGTAATAAAAAAAAATAAATTGTTGAAATTAGCTACCAATTGTGGTCGCTTTTTATTAAAAAAAATTATAAAAAAGCGACCAACGTTGGTCGCTATTTTCCAAATTTTAAAATATTATATTTTTTTTATAGACCAAAGTTGGTCGCTATATTTTGTATAATAATAAATAATTAAAAAATATAATTTAAAAATAGAGACCAACTTTGGTCGCTAAATTTATATTATTAAAATATTATAGCGACCAAAGTTGGTCACTTTTTTTGATACCCGGAATATTTGGTCCTTTTACCTTAGAGACCAAAGTTGGTTGGTCCCTAAGGCAAAGGGACCAACGAAAAAGCGACCAAACCATTTTGGATGCCTTTTGGTTGCTTTTGCACTGTTTAGCGACCAACTTTGGTCGTTTTTTCCGGATTTTTAGTAGTGTTGGTCGGTCGACCTTGGTCTGTTTTTGCCGAATTCCTAGTAGTGAAAAGCTGGATCGGAAAATAATCAGACTCTCTCTTGAATTACTTATTAATCCCGCTTCCAGAATTTCCCTAAAGCAAGAATATTACATGAATCCGTTTAAAACAGTTTTTAAGTATAAAACTAAAGGGAATTATCACATGTATTATGGAGAATCTTGATATTGAAGCTATTCCAAGAGCTGTACTCTTTTCACAATGTCATGATCGCTTACTTCTTCCAATTTTGAGTTTCAAAACCATATCCATAAATAGCAATGTAGTCCCAAAAGTTGTAGATCTGATGTAACTTTAAAATGAAATCATTTCCTCTAACTTTCTTCTCGTGCAAGATTGTCGTTGCATGGTAGGCAAGGGTAAAAACTAAAGAGAATGAAAAGGAAAAGCTATATAGAGAGAATATATCATCACAAGAACCAGACTGCAAGCTTGTCATGACTTGGAATTAAGTGCATGGAAATTGGGCCAATCTGTATTTATGGTATTATGGTAAGGACCAGAGATGGATGCAGCTTTTTTGCCACATATGGGAGTACAATAAATTATTAAATTTAAACTCATAATTTAATAGTACAACGAGCTCGGTACAAAATTAAGTACCATTTGAGTTATCCACTGATCATGTCATCATGCTACTACGTGGTTCCTGTCTGTTTAAATTTGAACTTGTGTTGGTTCTACGAATCTTAAAAAGAATGGACGTGGTTTAGGTTGGGACCATGTTTCACTTTCCAATTGGATGGTGTAGTTATTTTATTCTTATTCCAAGAATCTTTTGATTGATCAGGTTTCTTAAATTTCACCCTACTTTTGATACTCATTATTGTTACATAATAGGAGCACTATGGTAACACCATATAATTTCGAAGGGGGGGTTCAAAACCATAGAAATCTCAAATTTCTTACAAAATATATGTATGTAATGTAGCAAAAGTAACGAGTGTATTTGAAACACTATGGACCCGTTTGGCCATTAATTTTATCAAAAAAAACTTGAGTTTTATTTGGCAAACTCATATTTGACAGTTTGCTTATATTTTGGCAAAATCCCAAATATAGCTGGTTTTAGGTCAAATTCCTTATAATACACATGTTTTTCCAAAATATGTTTTTATAAAGTATGTCCAAACATATTTTTATCTTCGAACCAAACTTCATTCAAAATAAATTTTTTAAAATAAATTTAAAAATTTATGATCAAACGCTAGTCACACGTAGCATTTCCTGCAAATGTACACATGTTGTACATTCTCTCATCTACGTATTGTCCCATTTGTCCTATTTATCCAATGCTTTTATTTTGTATTATTGGATACTTGAGGGCACCTCGTAACAAGTGCAGTCAAAGGAATTGACTATGCTTAGGAGCAGTCCGATCCCTCTCTATGGCTATCGCATGTGTCCCAGCTGACCTGGAAAGAGTGCTACTCCATTAGGATTTTGGTGTTATTTAATATTCTTTGATAGTATAGTTATCAATTATTGGTGCAACTTAACATACTGTATTATTTTTCAGATTATTTCTTCCAATTATTATGGAATAGCAATAATTACCTTTTAAATGATTTGGTAGTGTGAAAAAAACTTTAAGTTAACTCTATATTAAATTAATCAAAGGGACATCACGATGATGCATGCGACCATATGATATATTACCAACTTACAGGTTCCAATAACTTTCAAATTCGTATGACTAAAGAAATTTCCAAGTTGGATAAGGTTAGTTTTAAAAAACGCTTTCACACATGAGATATTGAAACAAACAAATATTAATTTATATAGTGGATGTTATTTTTCGACTCAACCTATCTCTCCTTTGAACAGAAAAGACCAACATTCTAAATTCTTCGCTTTTAGTTTTGGGGCGACAAAGTGAGTTTGATTGATGGAGTAGCTAGCTAGTATGGATTGGACAATAATCTTAATATAGTAACTGAGAAATCTGAAAATGAAATCTTCCACTAAACAAGTATACTTCCAAATGTAGCCACTAGCAGCCAGAGTTAGACAAGCATGCGCGATGACTGCGGGGCACAAAGTGAGTCTCATGTTATTATCTGCTTTCATTATAAAAGATTGATATATCACATATATATTGCATGCCCCATAATAGACAAATCTTGAAGTAGTCGGTGCCAGGATCTTTCATTCCACACACGCTTAATATTTGTTAATTTGTTCATCCTTACCTTGTATTTTTGTCTTAATTAATAACAATAAAAAAACAGAAGCCAACACGGGTCCAATTGTTCATTCATATATCATGAATCTTGAATGTACAAACCGACCGTGCGTTCATCATCTTGTCGCCGTCATCTGAATCTTCTTTCTGTCGTTGGTTGCTATATGTCTTCCTTTGAAATTCTTAGCAGTGTAATTGCCACTAGCTAGAGTTGTGTTCATATTCTCATTTTCCAAGCCTGGAGTTTTTTAAAATTGGTGTTTGGCTACTTTTCTTTTTTATAAGTCTAATCGCCATATTTAATTTTTCCTTATAAAAATTTAGGCACAAAGTTAACACTTATACTAGCTAATTTAGTCAAAATATATACTTCTAATGCTGACTATCAAATAACAAGATGTATAGTGTAAAATCAGTTCATATTAAATGCTCGTATAATAGAGTGACACGTGGAATCAGAAACAGATGGAAAGCAAGACAGGTGGAAGTCAAGGTCGGGGGCAGCAGTCTCTGTTGGCATCGGGAAGCCAAAGGAATGTTGCTCATGAAGACACGTAAATACCTATCACTCGATAGCATTCAATGGATAATATTCTGCAGTATTAAATACATGATCCGTTATAGAGAATATAACATTCATGGTCTGCCGTTACATATTCTTCAATGGCCTCCATAATTTTCATTTAAGAGGAGCTTGATCCGAGGACCTTGTTCCCTAGGTGCCACTATAAATAAGGATTCCAACAACCATTGTAAGCGCACGAATTTTCGGACAAAATTATAGTATATACTGTTCAAAGTTCAATAGCATTTTACTTTCTTGCTTCTTAATATTATTGCCTTCGGAAGCCATGCTCCCGGAGCCAAGCTCTCTGCTGTCTTATCTCGATTTTCTCACTAAGTTTTACATTCTTATTTAATTTATTTATCATTTTGGAATTTAATCGATTCGCTTGTCTATAAATCATGTATAAATTTAACTGTACCATTTTACAGGTAAACAGTTTGGCACCCACCGTGGGGCTTAGACAGTTGCGTAATTGAGTTTATCCTTGCATCTATTACTAACCTGTTTGATTCTTTGTTCTTAGAAGAAAATCATACAAATGACAGATAACGATGTCAACATTACACACAACATTGAGGCCCAAGGAAAACAGCCTCAGCATAAAGACCCAATCAGTGATACCCACAACGAAGGGGATGAGGCCACGGCGGTCCATGGCGGGCAATATCCATGACATGTTCGAGAGGCAAATTCTGATGATGCTAAGGACGAGCATGTTGCTGAAACATTAAGAATCCTAAGGGAGCACCAGAAGGCTATTATGGTCCACCTCTCATGACAGGATCAGGTCATGACGTAGTTGTAGCAGGCATTGTCGGGTGCTTCTAACAACGCGAATGGACGAGGTCCAGTTCCTCTTGGTGCTACCGTAAAACAAACAACTCCGAGGGTTGACAAAAATACCCCGAAGGGCGAAGTCAGCTTCGACAGGGCCGGGGGGAACAATATCGGATACGGTAACAACAATGAGAGTGACCACTTTAAAACCGAACTCATGCAGTTCATGAGGGAAATAAACACTCGAATTGATCAAATTTCGGGTGCACCGCCAGTATTGATAGGACCAAGTTAAAAGAAATACACCCAGTTGCCGTTCAAACCAAGCGCGACACCAGAGTTGATCCCGAAGAGGTTCAAGATGCTAGACGTGCTGAAATTTGATGGGACATCGGATTCTCAGGAGCACATCACCACCTACACAATGGCGGTGAAGGGGAATGACTTAACTCCACACGAGATCGAGTTAGTCTTACTGAAGAAATTTGGGGAGACCCTCACGAAAAGGGCCTTGATATGGTATTCCCTTTTACCCGAGCAATCAATAAATTCCTTCGATATGCTCACAGATTCTTTTATCAAGGCCCATGTCGGAACCAGAAAGGTACAATCCAGAAAGGCCGACATATTCAGGATTGCACAAGGAGAATTCGAATTTCTACGGGAGTTCGTTACTAGATTCCAGAAACAAATGATGTTGTTAGCGGTCGTACCAAACAAATGGGCAGCTGAAGAATTTACTAAAGGGTCGAATCCGAGAAGTTCCGATGCTTCCCCAAAATTGAAGGAAAGGCTGCTCGAATTCCAGGAAACAACATGGACGGATGTTCACAAACGCTATGATTCAAAGATTAGAATTAAGGGCGACTAGCTCGGTTTCCCGGCATCAGCCAAGGGTCGGGACTGGGAGAAGCATAAGGAGAAATCGAAGATGATTTCAACAAAGATTAACGCTCCTCTAGAGGTTGGTTTTTGCCCTATGAAAGGGCCGAAGGACGCGGCTGAGGTTTCCGGTCGGTGGATAGATTCGCTATCGATAGGAGAGCTGATTGTGACCGCAATAGCAGATCATTGCAGGATAAAGATGTATCGGGCTCCCGAGACTCCGCCTATCCTAGGTTATCCGAATACAACTTCAATGTCAGCATGGTGGAATTAGTGTCGGCTATGAGGAACATTAAGGAAGCACGGTTCCCGAAACCAATGAGATCCAACCTCAGTCAAAGGAATCCTAATTTATGGTGCGAGTACCATGAGACCAATGGCCACCGGACTGGGGACTGCCGGCATCTGCGTGAGGATGTGGCGACGTTAATGAAAAACGGCCATCTCAAAGAATTCTTAAGCGTCCGGGCCAAGAAAAACTACGGTCGTAACAGGGATAATGTGAAACCCTCGAAAGCGGGAGAAGATCCCCCCCGTCTGATGATCAACATAATTTTCAGGGGAAACGATATTAATGGTGTAACTTTCTCAGCAGCAAAAAAGGCAAAGGTATCAGTAACCCATAGCAAGAGACTCCGGGAAGTCGCTAAGACGACATCACCTTCATGGAGGAGGACGCATATAGACTCCTACTTCCACACAACGATGCCCTGGTAATCTCTCTTAATGTCTTAGATTTTAATATTAAACGCGTTTTGGTGGACCTAGGGAGTTCAACCAACATTATCCAAAGGACCATGCTAGAGCAAGCCAAACTAACTGGAAACATAATTCTGGCCACAAAGCTCATCGCCGGGTTCAATTTAGCAATTGTAACAACCCGAGGGGAAATCCCGCTGCCCACAAATGCCAAAGGGGTAATTAAGACAAACCTTTTCGAAGTAGTAGATGGCGATATGTGTTAAAATATCATCCTTGAGAGACCATGTCACGAGATGAAGGCTATACCGTCAAACAACCATCAACTCCTGAAATTCCCAACGCCAGAGAGAATTAAAAAGATAAGGGGTGACCAACTGACGACAAAGGAGATGAACGCGATCTCAGTTTCCAGTAGCAAAGGGAAGATTCATGCGGCGTAGTAAATACAGGAACTGTTGCTTGCTCCCGAACAACACGAAGTCAACGAAGGGGAGGATTCATCGGAATCTTACTTGTGTGAGCTTTAATTGGTAGTGTTTTGCACTTATTGTGTATTTTATGCCTTGTAGGAGTGATTCGGAGTTATGTAGATGTCGTGGAGCTAATTCGAGCTATTTGGAGCTTTGAATTCTGAGTAAAAGCCCAAGGTATTGAGCCAGTATCGTGTTCAGGGGTCGAGGACCAAGTATGGACATCAAAAATCAAGGTTGAAGTCGTACTCTGAAGAAATTACACTACTGCGGCACGTGGGGCGGCGCGTGGTGCACCGCAACAATGCAATTCCTATTGCTTGACAATTTTGTGAGCCCTCTGATAAGTCCTACTAATGCCTCGCGTGATGTGTCGCCCCATGCGACGCGCCTGTGCATTTTTCCCAGAGTTATTTTCCTATTTCGTCTAGGAAAGGGTGGGTTCGTATGGGCCCGAACCTACTTCATATAAATACATGGGAAAATGTTATTTTCTGGACTTTTGACATACTTTAGGCCTAAGGAAGCTAATGAGGAGTTGGAAGAACACAAGCACAAGGATTTCATCATTCCTTCCTCACTCAAGACTCGAGTTTGGATCAAATTTATATTTTCCTATACTTTAATTATACTTGTGATGAATTGCTCCATGTCTATGGAGTAATTCCCTTAGGGTTTGATGGATTTGGTGTAATGATGATTGTTTGTGGATTATAACTCTAGTTTTATATATTGAATCATTTTGGAAGATTTAATTGTTGCATCTATATTCACTAGTTCACATAATCGAGAGAGGCATAACTTGTGATATCTTTGCATTATATTGTTGGTTGAGTTCATATATTCTTCTAAGTAATTGAAAGAGGCTAGTTGAAACACTGATTAAACCTAGTTAAGAGGTTGTCCTAAAGACCAATCCACTACGCATTCTTAAACATCTTCACGTGCTTAAAATTGGTTTATCTGGTGAGGTTAAGACTTAATCGAGATAGGAGTTTTTGTTGAATGTTCGAACTAATAATTGAGTGAATTTGAGAGACTCACTTTAACATTAGAAGTGAATTATCTAGAGTTATATCCCGAACAGTTATCTTGCACCTATCCAGTCAAAACCCTATCTTCTCCCACTGATAACCTTATTTTCTTATTCCTTGTCTCGATAGTCACTAGTCAATAATTTTAGATTCTTAGTTAATTTTAGTTATTAATCATATAAATCTCAAATGTTGATCCTTTGAATAGCAATCAAGCTAGAAACTACGAGAATACTGCTTAAGTCCAGTCCATGTGGATACGATATTGTACTATACTACCTTTGATTTGCGAGCATAATCTAAGTATGTGTTTTTCGCTCATCAAACTTTGGCGCCGTTGCCAGGGATTGACAATCAACAGTGTTTGAAATAGTTTGTAGTGCTAATTCAGGAATTTTTTTTCTTTTTGTTTTTTCTATTTTTTCCTTTTTACGTTTGGTGTTCATTGACTGTGCACATGTTACAGGTTAAGATTGGTGCATAACTCGAGCTTCTGCAAAAGAAGTGCTACCATATGAGCCAGAGTTAGAAAAAAACTGCGACAACTGAGGAAGGAAAGAGATCTCACCGAGACGTTAGAAAAGGTTATGCAATCCTCAACCAAAGAAACTATGGTCAGAAATGGTGATGAAGAGGTAGATTTTGCTGCAAAAGAGGC
The DNA here is from genome assembly GCA_005239525.1 of Nicotiana knightiana. Taxonomy (NCBI): domain Eukaryota; kingdom Viridiplantae; phylum Streptophyta; class Magnoliopsida; order Solanales; family Solanaceae; genus Nicotiana; species Nicotiana knightiana. The sequence continues at coordinate 72,082 of ML435412.1, read as the reverse complement.
CGTACAACAATGAGAACAAGTTGCACGGGAAGCTGAGGAAGCAACTATTAGAGCTGCACATAATGTCTATGAAGAAGAGAGGGGTCACAAAATCAATCAACATCAACCCTTGGATGCAGACCAGTTCAAAAAAATATATCTCCCAAGCCTGGGAGATCACTTGGCGATTATGCTAGACCTTTCTACAATCAAGGATTATCCAGTGCTAGACCACCTCCAATAGCAACAAACAATTTAGAGTTAAAGTAAGGGTTGCTTCAAACCATTCAGAACTACTGTGTCTTCATAGGAAAGATGAACGAAAATCCAAACACACATTTAATGGACCTCTAGGAGATTATGAACACCTTTTAATACAATGGGGTGTCACAAGATGCAATGTACTTAAGGGCATTCCCCTTTTCACTTAAAGATGATGCAAAGAAGTTACTTCGAAGCTTTCTTAATGGATCGATTAGAACCTGGGAGGAGATGACCAAAAGATTCCTTAATAAATATTTCTCCTCAGCTAAGAAGGGAAAGATTAGAAGAGAAATCCATAACTTCTGCCAGAAAGAGACTGAAACTATTTTTGACGCGTGTGAAAGGTTTAAGGAGATAGTTAGAAAGTGTCAACATAGCAGAATTGAACTCTGGATGCAACTCCAGGACTTTTGGGAAATAGAACATTGAGCAATGCAGTTGGAGGCCCTTTTATGAAGAAGACTCCAGAGGAGATAGTTAAAATTCTTGATGAGTTATCTGAAGATGCCAATCAGTGGCCCTCTGAAATTGCTGAAAGAAGAAGATCAGTTGGTGTTCACCAAGTTGATGCTAATACATCTGTGTAGGTACAACTTGATGTTATGGCTCAAGAAATACGAAAGCTGACCTTAGCCACGATACAAAATGAGCCTCACACTGCTTGTGATATATGTGGAAGAGGACACCCTACTCATGAGTGTCAAGCCTCAACTGAGGGAATGAATGTTGTGGGAAAATATAATTTTAATGCAATAGGTCAGAGACACCCCGATTTTTCATGGACTTCACCTGGGGGTACTGCAAATTCATGGTAACAAAACAACCCCAGATTCCAGGGACAAGGAGCTTCTGGTTTTATGAATCAACTGAGGCAGCAGTTTCAGCCTCAACAACCCAATCATTCTAGCCTAGAAGATCTCATGAAGGCCTTCATTGTGAAAACTGATGAAAGATTTGAAGTACAAAGGGAAGAAACTCGAAATTTAGAGAAGAAAGTGGGACAGATTGCAACGATATTATCTGAGAGGGTTTCAGGAACTTTCCCTGCTGACATTGAAAGAAATCCCAAAGAAATAGCGAGTGTTGTAACTTTGAGAAGTGGGAAAGTGTTGAAAGATCTCACCCAATCCAAAAAGATATGAGACTTGAAAAAGAAAGTGGGGAGTAGCTAAAAAGTTATGGTGATAAAAAGAAGAAAGGACAGATAGAAGCTGAGAAAAAGAAGAAGGAAGAAAACTCGAGAAGGGAGGAACCTAAGGAGAGCAAGCATATGCCTGCTCTACCCTTCCCCCAAAAGCTAAGTAGAGAAAAGTTGGACAAGCAGTTTGAGAGATTTCTGGATGTGCTGAAACAGGTTCATGTAAACTTACCATTCACAGAAGTGCTCTCACAGATGCCTGCTTATGCTAAATTCTTGAAAGAAATCCTTACGAAAAGAGGAAAATAGAGGATAACTCAGTGGCCGAGCTCACAGAGCATCGCATCGCGATATTACAAAATAAACTCCCACAAAAGTATGGAGATCTAGCGAATTTTACTATACCTTGCTCTTTAAGAACTATTAATTTTGATAAATGCCGGTGCCTTAATTAATTTAGCCTCTATCTATCTACAGGAAACTGGAGAAGGAGATTGGAGAGATAAGGTCTGCACCCATATCTTTGCAGCTGACAAACCAAATGACTATAATACCCGAGGGGATAGTGGAATATCTGTTAATATGGGTGTATAAGTTCGTATTTGCTATGGACTTTATAGTGATAAATATGGAGGAAAACAAGGAGGTCCCCCTCATCCTAGGAAGACCATTCTTAGCGATGGGTAGAGCTATATTAGATATACAAGATAGAAAACTCATGCTTAGAGTGGGTGAGGAGACTATGACTTTTAAGATGGATGCAGCAAATGGGGCACAATAGGACAAACCAATTGCGAGTGTTGAGTGGAAAGTAAAGGGCTCGAAAGAGAAAACTGCGGTGAGCGAGAAAGATAAGTGTGGGTTGTACCCAAAGAAGGCCGAGAAGAAGTTGTCTACATGGATGTGTGCATTAGTTCGGGCACGAGGAATGGAGCCCGACTTCGACTCAGACCCCGGCTAGATGTTCAGGAAAGTTTCCTTATGCATTTTAATTGTGTTCCATAGGGACATGCCACAACTTAAAGTGTGGGGTGGAGGATATTTGTATGTATGTATTTTATTACTTTTCTTTTTGTTAGTTGTAGGAGTTAGAGATAGAAAAAGTTTTGAAAAAAGAAAAAAAAGATTCGATTTTTCCCGAGGATGGATATCATCGACAGGTTTCTTGAGGGATTAAAGTCGGAAGCAAAAGAAAAAAATAATTTCTTTTTTTAGGTAGTGTAACAAGTCCCCCTTGGTCTTTGTGTCGCGGTTCTTTTCCAAGGGTTTTATTTGAACCAGGTATAGTTAGTTATTATTTTTATTAGGAGTTGAAAACCTTGTGCTATGATTTGAATTGAAGGAAATATCTTTTGACTTTATTATACATGGAGAATAGTAAGTGCTTTAGTTATGACGCTTAAGCTCAGTTTTTAACTCTTGCATAAGTACCTTAATTGTATGATCTTAACTTTGCTTAACTGCTTTGACTAGAGCGTCTTAATGAGTCCGATCCTGAGTGAGTTATGTGTCAGATGTGTGTGAGGTTTTGTGTTATTCTGTGCATTGCATTTGATGTCTAGAACTTGTCCCGTGTGTTTGCAAAGCGAAATAGTAGTTTTATTTAGTCTTGCAAGTGATATATGCATTTTTTTGTTGATATAGTTATATGCTTTTTCCCACCTAATTGTTATGTATCTTAGTTAACCTCTTTGATCCTGTAATCCTATTTCTTTGGCAACCACGTTACAAGTCTTACCCATTTGTTTGAATTGACCATTTATTTGAACCTTTTACCTCTAGGAAGCACTTGAATTTGTTTTGAACTTTGTAAAAGTAATGTGTGGGGTGTTGGTTCGGATCTTGAGTAGAACTATTGAAATAGAAGAAATGTGCATTGTTTTGAAAAATTAAGAGTCACTTGAATTGAAAAGGAAAAGGAAAAAAAAGCAGTTGTATTGCTGTTAAAAATATTCCTTGATAGTGGTAACTCTTGACGTATTTGTGCTTAAAGAATGGAGTTGATGTATATTTATGTGAATGTGGAGTTATGATTTGACATAAGTGTGGGGTTTTGAATGGTTAATTATATGTATTAAAGTTCTTAGGGAGGTGTAATCACTCTTATACCCAAATATATCCTACCCATCCCGCAACTTACATTACCACCAAATAAAGTCCTACTTGACTCTTGACCGAATGAGCTTAATTAGTAGAGTAGTAAACTATGGGCAAGACTATGGTACATCTTTTGTGGCACATGAATGTTGTTTCTGAGAGCGAGCGAATTCTGTCTATTTTGAGTTCCTAATTGTTCTTAAGTTTTATTATGTAAGAACCTACTCTCTATTGTTGTGTGAGGGCACTTGATTTACGAAGGAAAGGTAATGTTGTTTACCTCTGTGTTAGATTAAGTGAGAAGTTTGTAAAAAATGTGTGGTGCTTTTACGTCAAATCTTAAGTTGTTACGGTGTTATGCTTAATCTGTTTTAGATATTCTTGGTGTGATGAGCTAGGAGAGTTGTTTAAAAAGTTTGTGCCTATGTGAAGTGTAGCTTGATTGATCGAGGACGAGCAATGATTTAAGTGTGGGGTGTTGATGGTAGGCTATAATCCCGTGTTTTAGTAGCTTATTACACTCTAATTTATTGCACTTTACTTGTGTTGAGCTTTAATTGGTAGTGTTTTGCACTTATTATGTATTTTATGCCTTTTGGAGTAATTCCGAGTAATGTAGATGTTGTGGAGCTAATTCGAGATATTTGGAGCTTTGAAGTCTGAGCTAAAGCCCAAGGGATTGAGCTGGGATCGTGTTCGGGTGTCGAGGACCAAATCTGGACATAAAAAATCAAGGTTGTAGTCGTACTCCGAAGAATCAGTAGTGTAATTACTGTTGCTTGACAATTTTGTGAGCTATCTAATAAGTCCCACTAATTCCTCATGTGGCGCGTCGCCCCATGCGACGCGCCGATGCATTTTTCCCAGAGCTATTTTCCCATTTCGGCTAGGAAAGGGAGGGTTCGTCTGGGCCCGACCCTACTTCGTATAAATACATGGAAAATATTACTTTCTGGATGTTTGACATACTTTAGGCCTAAGGAAGTTAAGGAGGAGTTGGAAGAACACAAGAACAAGCACAAGGATTTCATCATTACATCCTCACTCATGACCCGAGTTTAGATCGAATTTATGTTTTCCTATACTCTAATTGTATTTGTGATGAATTTCTCCATGTCGATGGAGTAGTTCCCTTCAGGGTTTGATGGATTTGGTGTATTGATGATTATTTGTGCATTATAACTCTAGTTTTATGTATTGAATCGTTCTGAAAGATTTAATTGTTGCATCTATATTCACTGGTTCATGTAATCTAGAGAGACATAACTTGTGGTATCTTTACATTATATTGTTGGTTGAGTTCATAGATTCTTCTAAGTAATCGAAAGAGGCTAGTTGAATCCCTAATTAAACCAAGTTAGGAAAATATTCGAAAGAGGTTTTTCTAAAGACCAATCCACTATGCATTCTAGCATATCTTCACGTGCTTAAAATTGGTTCATCTCGTGAGGTTAGGACTCAATCGAGAGAGGAGTTTTTGTTGAACGTTTGAACTAATAATTGAGTGAATTCGAGAGACTCACTTGATAATTAGAAGTGAATTATCTAGAGTTAGATACCGAACAAATATCTTGCACCTATCATGTCAAAACCCTATCTTTACCCACTGATAACCTTATTCGCTTATTCCTTGTCTCGATAGTCACTAGTCAATAGCCTTAGATTCTTAGATTTTAGTTATTAATCATATAAATCTCAATTGTTGATCCTTTGGATAGAAATCAAGCTAGAAACTATGAGAACATTGTTTAAATTCAATCTATGTAGATACGATATTATACTATACTATCTTTGATTAGTGAGCATAATTTAAGTGTGTGTTTCGCGCTCATCAGTTGACCAGCTGTCAAGAGCAAAAGAGGTTCAAAGGTTGATAGGAAGACTGGTTGCTTTAAGTAGATTCACTTCTCGGACTTGGAAAAATGTCATCATTTCTTTATACTTCTCAAAAATAAGAATAAGTTCGAATGGGATCTGCAATGTCAGCAGGCTCTAAAAGATTTGAAAAGGTATTTATCAAGCCCTATGTTATTATCAAAATCGGAGGAAGGTGAACAGTTGCTGATTTACTTAGCAGTCTCGGAGGTAGTGATAAATGTCGTTTTAGTCTGTGAGGATGAAGGTATGTAATCTCCTATCTATTATGTTAGTAAAAGTTTTACGGGGGTAGAAACTCGCTACCCTCATTTGGAAAACTTGGCCTTAGATCTCGTACTCTCCGCTCGGAAGCTGAGGCCTTATTTCCAATGTCATCCGATAGCAGTAGTGACAACCTTTCCCCTGCGGAGTATCCTTCATAAACCTGAACTGTCAGGTAGGATGGCCAAGTGGGAAGTCGAAATGAGCGAATTCGACATAGAGTATAAACCTAGAACTGTGATTAAGTCATAAGTTTTGGCCAACTTTTTGGCCGATTTCAGTCCGGGATTGCTACCTTTGGCTACCAAAAAAGAAGTAATGGTGTCGGAATCTACATCAGGAGTTTGGACCTTGTTCATGGACGGAGCTTCCAATGTTAAAGGGTCTGGGTTCGACGTAGTTCTAATCACGGCCTCGGGAGAAACCCTAAGGCGTTCCATAAGAAGTGTTCCTCTAACAAACAATGCAGCCGAGTATGAAGCTTTGATTGCAGGACTCGAGCTAGCTCGGGGACTGGACTCCGAGGTCATTGAAATCAAATATGATTTCCAATTGGCAGTAAATCAGGTTTACGGGATGTTCGAAGCCAAAGAGGAACGTGTAACGGCCCGACCGGCCGTTCCAAGAGATTTAGCCCGTTTTCCCCATTTCTGTTTCTTTAGGTGTTATTCAGTTGTATTGCATGGTATCAGGTAGGTTGGTTCGGTTCGGAATGTGATTAGGGAGTTCGTGGTAGAGTTAGGCTTGAATTGGCAAAATTGAAGATTGGTGACTTCTTGTCGGTAGTGGAAAAATTAGGTATCGGGTTCAGAATGGAATTCCGAAAGTTTTTATAGATTTGTGGGGTCATATTTGACTTGTGTGTAAAATTTTTAGGAGATTCGGACAAGGTTTGATTGGTTTCGGTGTCGTTTGTGGAATTTAGGAGTTTTGAGTTCTTAGGCTTGAATCCGATCTTGATTTGATGTTTTGGTGTTATTTGGAGTGATTCGTAGGTTTGTCTAAGTTTGAATGATGTTATGGGATTCGTTGGTACGGTTGGTTGAGGTCCTGAGGGTCTCAGGTGTGTTTCAAATGGTCAACATAAGTTTAGCTGTTGAAAACAGTTACTAGGTTGCTGATGTTGGTCTCTAAAGTTGGGAGTGCGGACCGCGCCAGAATTTTGCTGTCAGCAGAGGGACTTCGCGGGGGTGGCATCCGCAGTCAGCGGTGGAGGCTGGCACGGACAACGGAGGCTTTGATCACGACCGTGGTGGGAATTTTGCGGACCGCGGTGAGACGTGCGCGGGGGAGGTATAATTTGGTGGACAATGAAGTGAGAATCCGAGGGGTGCACTATAAATACGAGGTTCAGGATTTTATTTCATATTTTGACCTAGAGAGCTCGGGTTTTGGCGATTTTTTGAAGGTTTTTCAAGAAATTGATCGGGATAAGTGATTCTAACTCGGATTTGGCTAAAATACATGAATATATCATTGAATTCATCGTTCGATTAGTGAATTGAGATAAAAATTTAGGGAAAATCGTGGAAACTTCATAAAATGAGTTTTTGAGAGTTGAAGGTCGATTCGAAGTCGGATTTTGATAAATTTGGTATGGTTGGACTCGTGAGTGAATGGGTTCCTTAGTTTTGTAACTGTTATCAGATTTTGAGACGTGGGACCTAGGGGCCGGGTTTGACCAATTTCGGGATTTTGATCTAAATTAATAATTTTTATATGGGATTCATTCCTTTAGCGTATATTAATGATAATATACTGATTTTGGATAGATTCGGACCATTTGGAGGCCGAGTCGAGAGGCAAGAGCATCGCAGGCTAGAGCTTTCTCCGATTTGAGGTAAGTAACAATTGTAAATCTAGTCCTGAGGGTATGAAGCCCCGGATTTCGTACTATTTCATTATATTGGGGTGACACACATGCTAGGTGACAGGCATGTGGGCGTGCACCGTTAGGGATTGTGACTTGGTCTGTCCCGTAGCAACTGTAGAGTTGCATATTTTAATTTAAGTCGTATAATAACTATGTGTTTTAGAAAGAATTCTTATAACTTGGGCGGAATGCCATATTTGGGGCCTTGTGCCAGTACTGTTTGGACCCTCAGGGTAATTATTACTATCCTCACACTACTTTGATTTGAAACTTACACTCAGTCATGATTTTTACCTGTTTACCGTTTAATCCAGTTTCATTACTGACTTTGATGCATATGAAAGCTATTTTGGGTTGAGTCACCTGATTTTACTGAAATGCCCGAGTGGCTTACGAGGTTTATGAATGAGTGAGGCCGAGGGCCTGATTTGTGAGGATATTTATGGGATCGGGCTGCATGCCGCAATATGTTTATTATAGGCCGAGGGCCTGAGTGGTTGATGCCATGATTTGGCTTGATATAGCGCTTGGGCGGAAGGAGCCCCTCCGGAGTCTTTTATCATCCCCAGTGAGCGCAAGTACCTACTGAAAGCGAGTGCGAGTGCCGAGCAACGAGTGTCTAGGAGGCATGAGTGATGGTGAGGTATGCCCGAGGGGTTGATATGAGTGATTGTGAGGTATGCCCGAGGGGCTGTTCATGAACGACTGTGAGGCTTGCCGAAAGGCTGTTTATGAGTGATATTTTGCCCGATGGGCTTGTTTATGACTCCATTGTTTTCACTCAATTTTGTATTAAGCCTCTATTGAAACTATTGAAAATATTTTGCATGTTTTCTATCAAAACTGGAGTTTTACGAGATTTTTTGACCTGAATATTGATTTGACATTTTGATGTTTCACTGGCACTTTATATTATGAAGTTTATGTGATGTTACTGCTCGTCACTACCACTCAGTCTTTATTTATGATTGTTACTTACTGAGTTGGTGTACTCACGTTACTCCCTGCACCTTGTGTGCAGATCCAGGTGTTACTGGACGTTCCTTGGTGTTGGCAAGGCAGCTGCTTGGCGATCGCAGCCTTTCTCTTCTCCTTCCTATCTTCCTATAGTTATTTCTATTAGACACTCCATGTCGCGCCCCCCTTTTTCTCGCGAAATCGGGTTTCGACATTTCTGGGACAACTCCTTCTTTTTGGGATTAAGTAAGGGATTGGAAGAGTCACCACCTAATAGATTAAGGTGCATTAGGGCGCGTAGAGCAGATAACTCATATTACCAGTTTGCATCACCAGAGATCGAGTAAGGACTCAAATTACCTCGAGGGGAAGGTGTTAGGAACCCCTCTAGGTCCACAACGGTGGGTCCCAGCCGAACTTAAATTAAGCAAATTAGTCTAAATGGGGAGGAAAACAAGTTACTTTAAAAAGAATTAAAAGGGGTCCTAGGTTTTTTAGCCTATATGATCATTCCATGCAATACTTTGTAACTTTCCCTAGTTGGGGTGTTACTCATAACACTAGCGCACGGGATATCATCTCCTTAATAAACAATTACCATCTTTCAGTTGTTACCTAAGCGTTCTAATAGCTTCTAACTCGTTCCTTATGCGTGCACTACTCGTACCTTACCTATGGCCCTGGAGGTGTTAGGACCTATATTTAGGATGGTTCTAGACCAACCTATGTTACTTAAAAATGAGAAATCTAGGCGACAAACAAAAGACAAATATGACTTTCAAATAAACAAGTAAGGCCTCACATTGACCTCCACACGTAAAAAACAAACGCATGCAATTGAATCAGCATTCTTCGTTAATTTTAGGATCCTATAGGCAAGATATCTATATGAGCAGAAACAGAATATAAAGACAGTTTTATTATGGCGAGCATTGTGACCTATTTGTTTGCCTACTGATTTTATTCAGCGCGAATCTGGATTCCAAGCAGGTAATATGCCATAATTTTTAAAGCCCGGAATCATTAATGAGCCCTACAGATTGCCTAGGCGATGGCCAGAATTGGTTGAATTCAGAATTGATTAACAAAATCCTATAGGCATGATTTCTACGAGTTTACAAATTACAGACCTATAAACATGGTTTCTAAGTTTAATACCGATTTTAACTCATAAAGACATGTTTTTATTCCTTTTAAATCATATAGGCATGCTTTCTAATTGCTGAATTGATTAAACCCCTATAGGCATGATTTCTAATTGTTGACTCGATTTAAACCCCTGTAGGCATGATATCTATTAGTTTAAATCCTAGAGGCATGATTTCTAAGTTTGAAATTGATTTTTTTATTCCTATAGGCATAATATCTATTAACCGTATGTGGGCATAAATTAAGCATATTGAAAGGAAAAGATTCTTATTTCAAACAAACAGGATCATATAGACATGGTCACTAATGCACGTTTTGTTGAAAATATGTGTGGATCCTATGAACATGATTTCTAATGCAGAATTAAATGAAAAGTCCTATAAGCAGGATCTCTAGTATGCAAATGTGAAAATACAGAATCAAAATAAACCAGGAAAATCCTATAGGCAGGATCTCTAAACACAGTCTAATACTCATGTAATTCAATCAGCACAATTAAATCCTATAGGCAGGATTTCTACCCAGTATTTTTGACAAAGATATAAGAAAATCCCCCCAACTTTTACTAATTAACCCCAAATCTGTTATTACAGAGATTATTACAGCCTAGAGTATTGAAGGAATTACATAATAGTAACAATTAAACCATAGGGAGCCTTCATAGGCCCAATCTAAACCTGGAAACCAGGCCTGCAAACATAACAACTTGGGAGCATAGTAGTGATCCATTCATGGTACATTAAAATCAGGCTTCCAGTGTGTGTCAAAGTTCCCAAGGGCCTCAGGGACCCCGGTCAATGCTCACACCAGAACCATATTCATAAAAATAACTCATAAAACCCCAATGTTTCAGAGTTCAAATGAGTCACAAGGACCCTAGGCAGTGCTCACACTGGGGGTGGTGAGAACCTAAATGACTAAGAGTAGGAGTTTGAAAACCAGTGCATAAAGGGTAGGGGCAGGTTCTTAAAAGATAGTTCAACTTCAGAAGCAAGCAAATTCAGAATACAGAATTGCAATAGAACTGCACCAAGAAACAAACAAAGTTCATGTTCAGCATGTAGTTCAAGCAGATTGACATGTGATTAGGTTAAATATTAAAGCATTCATGGCTTGAACACAGAAACAGAAACAGGCTGGACTTATAATATATGATTACATGCTTACAGTACCTTATAAAGTTCAGAAAAAGTTAATGGAACAAACTAAATCTTACATTAACTTATGAGAGTATCCATGCTATTTGAAATAACTTAGTCTTAAGTTAACAGTATTACCAATGAAATCATATAGCCATATAAAGGACAAAATCATGCTAGGAATTGAAACATGCTAGTTAAACAAAGCATAGAGAATGAAATTGCAAAGGTTAGAGCATACCAGTTGAGAAGAGAGCAAGTAAATATGCAATAGCAGTTAAGTTCCAGAGTAATTTGTCCTTGGCTTGCAACCGACCAAACAGTAATCACTTAGTACAGAAATCAGAACAAGAGAGAACAAAGAGAGCACAAAGTTTGAAAGTTGTTCAGTGAAAAAGTTATTTCCCAAAGGGTTGTAAAGCGTGTTGAAAATCAGAACAAGGAAGGGGTTTTTATAGCACACAATGAAGCAAACTAATAAGGTAAGGAATCAGTCATACACAAATAAGGTATGAAAATCAATTAACAATCAATTAAGGTCAGCATGGATCAATCAACATAACATAATCGAGCAAAGTTATACTTAAGTTAAGGAAAAACCTTATTCGGAATCAATTAGTAGTTAAGAGCTAGGTTAAATAAGGTAAAAAATAAGTCCAAAAAATTAATTATAAGTCGGCCCTAGTAATCAAAGCATAAAAATCAGGCCAGTAAAGAAATTAAGGTAAATAGCACAAGTTATTATCACATATTAGTCTAAATAAGGTAAGAATAGATGAAGTCCAATAAGGAAATGTTGGTACTAAAGGAAAGCTGATTTCAAACTCTAATCAATTAACACTTAATTAAAAAAATTAATGGCAAGATGGCAGAAATAATACTAAATAATCGTAACCCTAAGAGATAGACATATAGATGAACTAATTAAAGGAAGTAAAAGTCAGTCGAAAAGTAAATAAGAAAACCAGAGATGAAACCTTTAAATGTTAAAATATTTTCTTGCAAAAATCCGTTAGAACTAAAACCCTAGTTTTAGGGTAAAAATCGGTCATAAAATAATAAAAGTTGTAAGAAACAGAAATATCAAAATTCTAAAGGGGAAATACCAAAATAAACACAAAATTTTTTCAGATCTAAGCAGATTAATCCAGGAAATAGCCAGGTTCAAAGAAAAAACAAACAGAAGTGAACCAAATCTGGTTTGAACCAGATATTTGAAACCATAAAATACGAAAACATTCGTACTCACAGGTATCAGAGTGAACATAGACGGAATAATCGAGATATGAGAGACTTTGAACCAAATTTGGTTCGAGTCCCTTGAGATTCACATCAAGTAACATAAAAATCGTATAACCAGTAGAGAGATGAAGCCAAATAAGGCAGGGGATCGAAGGAAAATCCCATGAATCAAGCGGGAATGTGTGACAGCTGGGCTAGGGTTTGAGGGGGTGAGAGAGAAGATAGGAGAGTATCCAAGGACGGCGTGTTGGGGGAAATGAAGGTAGGGTTTTGGGTCTTGGTATATTAAAAAAAGGAAGGTTGATTTAGGGTCGTTGATCTTCTAAGATCAACGACTAGGATTAGATATAGGTGGGGCGGGTTATTGGAAGGGTATGTGTAGCTGGGTCAAGGTGATGGGTATTGAATTATTGGGTTATTGGGATGATAGGGTATTGGGCTATTGGGTAGGTCCGAAAAATTTAATGAAAAAGGGCTATGTTTTAAATACCCACTTAAATTAATAAAATAATTTATAAATGATAAAAAATGTTATTTGTATATGAAAATGATTTAAAATAATTACTTAATATTATAAAAATATAAAAATTTATTTTCCGTGTAAATAAAGTAATTATGCATGCATGAGCTATTATCGCAAAGTTATTGCAATTATAACCTAAAGATATAAACATAATTATGCATAAAATAATTAAAGCTTAATATAAATATCAATGATAAAAATTAAGTAATAAAATTATTATAAAATCATGTGTGACACAATTAATAATTATTTAGATAACAAAATGCTAGAATAAATTAATTAAAAATCCTTTAAAATTATAGAAAATTATGGAAAAATACTAGTTGATGCTCATGCACTATTTTGAAAGTATATATGTATTTTTTGAAATACATATGAAAAAAATTGGGTATAAACACTCCAGACTGTATTAGTCTTAGCATTATCAGACTTGTATTGTAGATGCTCATGGCTAGTGACACCCGATGTCAGGCTATATTTTCCGCATATTTTTCCTTTGTTTGAGTTTCTTCTGAAATGGATTATGATTAAATGGTTTGAAAGATAGATTTTTGAAATGAAATATTGTTTGTTTTGGGTATGAGTCCGCTAGCCTAGTACCATGATAGGCGCCATCACGACCTGGTAGTTTGGGTCGTGACAGAACGCATGCAACAATATGTAGTGAAAGTCCAAGCTCTACTCGCACGGTTCAGGGAATGGTCAATTACACATATCCCGAGGGAAGAAAACACACAAACATACACGTTAGCTAATCTGGGATCGTCCACGAAAATGAAAGGAATGGACTTCGGTACGGTCGTGCAACTTATGCATTCGGTATTGGACGTAGACGGCTACTACGAAGTAAACACGACAAAATTGGTCTGGGACTGGAGAAATGAGATCATTCACTATCTCAAGCACGGGAAGCTACCTGAAGATCCCAAGGCATCTAGGGCACTGCGTACTAAAACCAGCTCGATACAGCTTCAAGGGAGGTAAATTGTACAGAAAATCTTTCCATGGCCCGTTGGATCGATGTTTGGGACCCTCCGAAGCTAACTATGTCATGAGGAAAGTCCACGAAGGGATCTATGCAAATCACTCGGGCGCAGATTCCTTGGTATTAAAGCTAATTAGGGAAGGATACTACTGGACCCGGACCAGCAGAGCTACTGCACTCGATTTTATGCCCTTGTCATTCATGAAATGAGGGATAGATATAGTCGGTCCACTGCTGCTAGCTCCCAGTAAGGTAAGATTTCTTCAATGACCCCATAATTATCATTTAAGAGGGGCTTGATCCTATGACTTTGTTCCCTAGATGCCACTATAAATAAGGATTCCAACAACCATTATAAGGACACAAATTTTTTGACAAAAACTTATACCATATACTATTCAAAGTTCTATAGCATTTTACTTTCTTTCTTCTTAATATTGTTATCGTTGCCTTCAGAAGCTCTGCTCCCGGAGCCAAGCTCTCTATTGTCTTATCTCGATTTCAACGCTAAGTTTTACATTCTTATTTAATTTATTTATCATTTTAAAATTAAATCAATTCGCTTGTCTATAAACTACGTATAAATTCAACTGGACCGTTTTACGGGTAAACACAATAATTCTTCTTTAGAAGTGCCTTTGCATAATTTCGAAACTAATTACCGAAACACCTCCCAATTAACTAAAGGGCATCATATTTAAGCCATGCCCAAAAGCATGTTGTTACTGCTTGAGGTAGAGCCTAAAGAGTACTATGTGCTTAAGGAATAAGAGATTCGAACTTCCAGTCTTGCGTTACTTTTTCATTTTATTTGTGTCAAATGATTAATTTAAGTCCTTTTGAGTAAGTTGCCAAAAATTAATTGACCTTGCTACCCCTTAATTGGCATAATGTTCAGTTTTGAATGGACGCATAATGTCTTTAGCTTATACATGCAATTATATGCGTATAGGTTGGCTTTGTGATTAGCATGAAAATTTTTATACAGTCCTAAATTAAATTTGACACTAGGCCGTACTTATAACACCAAGTAGTATCTGCACAAGTTAAGATGTAAGGCAAAGCTAAAATGATAATATTATTAGTGGAAGGGCGCGCGGATTTACAATGTTACATGTGGTTCATGCTGTATATATACTAAGAAATATACTAATTATCTATTAGTATTATTTAACCATGTGCCAATTAATTGTATATTATTTTAAAATCATGGTAGAAACTCAAAAGCTTCAAAATCTGAATTGACTCCGCCACGAACACTTCGCAAGTTTGTGAAAATGTACCCTAACATATCGACCAAGGTGCACGTTTTCACTACCCAAAGTAGGAACTAAGCCTTGACTACCTTTTAGTTGCCTTCTACTCCTAACTTTTGCCCATTTCATTAGTTAGTTTTTTTATTCCTTAAACGAGTCACGATTTTATTGTCACTTTTAAAAAAGTTATAATTGAAGAAGGAAGGTATATTCATGCCTTCTTTACAAGAGTAGATAGAGGCTAGCAGCCAAAAATGAAACAACTAACACTTCCTCTAAAACAAAGTAACAAAATGTGGCAAAAAAACTGGTATATCAAGGCGGCTCATATATAAGCTTGCGTGGTTTTCTCTTCTTGACTCGAAAAGTACGAAGATTTCATCTGTCGGTGTTAAGAAGACCTTTAACATGTCGAGGTAATTAAGGTATTAAATTAGTGTTAATATAAATAGCACCAGATTTGTGGCTCAAAGAAACCATTCTATCATCCACTATGTTTGCTTCCTTAAAGCAATGTCTGATGATTATCCCATTATTTTGCACCAATATTTTTTAGTTGTATCACATTGTTTGTAATCCTCCATGGAGAAGGCCAGGTATCAATGACGTAATTTTGTAGAGTAGTGAATTTGTTTCATTAATGATAAGGTTATGACCTCTTTGTATGCACCAATTGATTTCAAATAATAGTTCACAAGCTTCTGCCCAATTGCTTGTACCTTGCCCTAAAGGTCTGGAGAATGCCATCTTGAAATTACCCATGCAATCTCTAATTACACCTCCAAGCACCACATTCTATATCTACACAAGAACCATCACTATTGAGTTTAACAAAAAGGATGGAAGGTCTGATCCATTTGACAACAATGATAGAGAACTCACTGAGAGAGATGTTATTGAGGTTGCAAATGTCTGACCATTCATCCCCAGTTCTGACATTCCCAAACTTAGTCTTAAGTTTGTTGACAATGTTGAAAGAAATTAGTGAAATGGATCTAGCTGCAGAGGGTCTTTTATTATCATAGTTAATTTATAGAAGAAAAAAAGAAAATCCTTTTACTAAGACTCAGCAGTGCATTTGAATTATATTGGGCCTCCAGGACAGAATCTTTGGGCTGATCTCTCACTCTGATAGGGGGCATTTGTATCCGTACTCACTTTTTGTGTCACGTTTTAACTTATACCTGTTTTGTAAATAAAATTGCATCTGTACCCGCTTTTGCGCATAATTTCAGCATACGAGGCTGAAGTAGCAAAGGCAATCACGCAAAACTTCAGCATTCTAGTAGACGGGCCTGAAGTAGCTTGTGAACTTCAGCTCTAGAGCATAAGTATTTGTCTTTGTAACTGGGGAACTAACTTCAGCTCTAGAGCTTAAGTTTTTGTCTTTGTAACTGGGGAACTTCAGCTCTAGAGTTGAAGTTTTTGTCTTTGTAACTGGGGAACTTCAGCATACGGGGCTGGAGTTCCCCAGTTATAAAGACAAAAACTTCAGCATACGGGGCTGAAGTTCCCTAGTTACACAGACAAAACTTCAGCTCTAGAGCTGAAATTTTTATCTTTGTAACTGGGGAACTTCAGCTCTAACGCTGAAGTTTTGTCTTTGTAACTGCGAACTTCAGCATACGGGGCTGAAGTTCCCTAGTTACACAGACAAAACTTCAGCTCTAGAGCTGAAATTTTTATCTTTGTAACTGGGGAACTTCAGCTCTAACGCTGAAGTTTTGTCTTTGTAACTGGGAACTTCAGCATACGGGGCTGAAGTTCCCCAATTATAAAGACAAAAACTTCAGCATACAGGGTGAAGTTCCTCAGTTCCCCAGTTACAAAGACAAAACTTCAGCTAAAAGCTGAAGTTTTGTCTTTGTAACTGGGGAACTTCAGCCCCGCATGCTGAATTTTTGTCTTTATAACTGGCGAACTTCAGCTTAACCGGTGAACTTCAGCTCAGCGAGGGAAAGGGAGCTGAAGTTATTTAAAAAGTGGGTACAAGTTAAAAGTTTTTTAAAAAGCGGGTATAGGTTAAATGGAGGCGGCCAAATAGGGTGTCCCGCACAATTTTTACCTCTGATAGGATGTCTGTAAAACTCAAAAGTATATTTTATTAGGATATTAAACATCATTATGATATCACGTTAGCATTTTCGTCATCCAATGTCTATAACATAAGTTCGTTTAAACTTGTTTTAGTTTTTAACTTAATTTCCTTAGACGAAGTGCAAAAACTAAGAAAGTTTCTACTGATAATAGCTGGCCCTGAATGCAAAAATAGATAAAAGGGCCTACACAGCTTGGGCCACAATAAATCTTCTGCACATGTGGGAGTTCTCCATACTTTTGGAAGCCCAAACGATTTGGTAGACATCACATAATTTTGTGTATCACATATGTATCATATGTCTATTAAATATGTATCACATGTATATCCACATATATATATATGTGTGTGAGATATATCTGTGACGCATATTTGATACATGTGTCGTAGAAAAAAAATTTAAACTCGATTTTAACTACGAATTTTGATACCAAACAGTCCAAATCACCTTCAATCTTGCTCAAATTTTGTATATCGCCTCATCTATATGTTTTCAACGAATTCCAACCATGCCAGTTGAGAAAAAAAAATCTTTTTTGCCTATCTTCTTTCTTTACATATTTTATATCATTGGTAATGAATTTTGACTCCAAGTCCAAACTAGTCTATCTCGCCTTCAAATTTCGTCAAATTTTGTATATTGCCTTATCTATGTATTTCCAATGAATCCTAACAATACCTATTGACAGTGGCGAAGCCACATAGTTTTAAGGGTGGTCAACTGACCATCCTTCGTCGAAAAATTACATTGTGTATAGAGGTAAAATATTACGTTTTATAGGTATATACACATATTGAACACCCTTTATCGGAAAATTTTTTCCACTACTTTTAAATTTGAACATTCTTGGAGAAATTTCTAACTTCGCCACTGCCTATAGTCAATATAAGTTAGTAGTGTAACAAGCCAAAACATATATAAAAGAACTAATTATATCAAGACGCAACAAATTCTCAATTAGAGAGAAAAAAAATAGTAGGTCCATTTATGTAGAACTTTCGCGTGCGAATTTTTTTTTTTTTTGGCAAATCCACTAGGCAAGTTACCTAGGGCTAGTTTTTATATAAATAAAATAAAAAATAAGATAAAGTGTACTGAGGTCTTACAAGATGAAAGAAATAAATTTTGAGGAATACCTAATTCCTATTATCACGCTTGAGTAAACTCAACAGTGATATCACAATATGAAAACTACTAATAAACTGAGTATAACAAACTAGTCGTGTTAAATCTTGAAACTTGAGTCCCATATAAAATGTTCTGTTCTTACAACTTTGATCCTCTTCCTATTGTTGTAACCTTTGTGAGAGCATCTTTCAAACATCAGTTGTATACACATAAGTACAACAATATTCAGTCCTCATTGTAGCTAAATTCTAGCATTTTCTAGCATGTATCTTGAGGAGTGATTCATGTGATCTCCAGATTTCATTAATTGATTTTAGTGGTTGGCACCATATTTGGGATGTGGAATTAATGAAGTTCATTGGGGTTGATATTCCACAATGCATCCGTTGATCCCATTTTTGAGTGCCAAGAGTCCTAGTCATAATTGCACTTGATCAAGAAACTGGGCAGATTTTTCTTGTGTATGCGCTGTTGATCAGATATTCGTGTGATCCCCAGTAACCATTTGAAGTATCCATTGATTGACACCATTCTTGAGATGAATATCTACTAAGTTGCACTGGTGCCTTATTATATAATGTACCCAATGTTCCTTCATTTGAGTCCAAAAAGCCCAGGTCATACAGCAGGATTCTGGGCAGTATTGTCCTTGCTTCCATGCGTATGCCTCCTATTAGTACTCCTTCAAGGGTCTGAGCATCAAATGATAATACCACCCTTTGAATTTGTAGCTAATAGTTGGGCATGGATACAGTATTTTTCCCTGCAAAAAAGAACCCAAAGTTAGCATAGAAAAAGATCATCATGTCCTCCTACCAAAGTATCAGGCTATGATGATCTGCAGCAAAGTGTTGTTCTGCACAGCTCATTGTCTGGCTCCCTGTATGTGATATCCAAGCTATTTGATGTAGTGTCTTTTTCCATAACACACCCCTTGTCCCTATAAAGTCTAGACTGCCCCAAATCCTCATTGCTTCCAATGCCAAGCAAGTGTGCACCTTCATGCATTGTTGGTTTGCTGATATTTTATTGAAGATTCTGGGCATCCTTCTATAGTTTTTAATCTAGTAGAAGTTGTCGATCCCTTTTATACTAGTAATCCTCCAAGCTTCCATGCTTATGCTCACAAGTGACATCTCTTCCTGGGACTGAGCACCTAGTTCTAATACCACCCATAGAAGATAAATCAGTTGGTGAGGCATGGAGATATTATTTTTTCCTGCAAAAAGGAAAACATTGTTAATTAAAAACCAGTGTACTATGACCTCCTCCCAAAGGATTCGATCACAGCATTCCATAATATACTCCCCCTTTTGATTCCCAACTTCATCAGCCATATGTCACTAGTGACGAAGTATACTCCAGCTGCATGTAGGCTACTACTCCCCCTTGTTACCTCATCTCCTCCTAATTTCTTTCAACTGTTATATGGGCATTGTAACTTATCATTATTCACTATCCTTCTCCCTTGAATATCTAGCTCCCAGAAACTGTGTGCCTCAATAGATCCAAAATCTAATGCATAAATAGCAACATGATCAGCCAAACTATTTCCCTCTCTAAGAGTATGATTCGTAGTGACATTGCTTCTTGCCATTAACTCCTCGATCTCCTCCATCTAAGCAGAGATAAACCATGGTACACTCCATTCCCCATTTAAGACATTTTTGAGCATCATTGAATCAGTGTGGAGATCAATAAGAGCATATTCATTCTCCACACAAAACCTCAAGGCCTCCAGAATTGCCTTAGCTTCAACTTCTGTGTTTGTCCCTTCCTGCACCTCCTTTCCATATCCATACAGTATATCCCCCTCTTCATTTCGTAGCACAAATCCTATGGAACTTCTTCCTGGATTGCCCCTAGAAGCCTCATCTGTATTGACCTTGATCCACCCTGGACTTGGATATTTCCACAACACCTTAGTGAACTTCAATTGAGGCAAATAGGACTCCATCATACTCAGCAAGTCAGGCCATTTATGTTGTACATTTTGAAGTGCTGGCTTTCTGAATTTAACTAGTGATTTCATAGTCGTGGACACCTGATAAATGACCATGCTCACAGTTATAGCATCTCCATGTTTGTAGTTGTTTCTTCTCTTCCATAGCTCCTACACTATCACAGCTGGTAAGTCTTGTACAATAATAGGCTGCAATCAAGGGATCACATCTGCAGTCCAGCACTTGATCACTGCTTGATGGAATGTAATCCTCTGCATAGTCATTCCTACATGTGACAGAAAATATTTCCACACCCTATTTGCAGCATATGATGTAAAGAACAAATGCTGCATAGTCTCCTCGTTTGGTTCAGTTTAACACCAACATTTTGAAGCCATATGATACCCCAATCTCCTAAAGAAATCATCCAAAGGCAGCTTATTTTTCCACACTTTCCACATGAAGAAAGCTATCTTAAAAGGTAGTCCTTTCACCCATATTTTCTTTTAAGCATTGGCAGGTTCATTTCTCCTTCTCAAGTATTCCCATGATGATTCTACACTGAATTCACCCCTTGTTTCTAGTATCCATTGAGGTTTGTCCAGAACACCATACATCACTGGAGGCTTTATGTGCAGAATATGTTCTGCAAGTTCTTCTGGAAGTATCTCCCTTATCTTATCCTCATTCCGTTGATCATTCGCAACCACATCATATATGTTTTGTATCGATTCATCACATACAAATTCTGGAAGTTTGACAAAGTAAAGTGCTCCCAAACCTGTCCAGTTCTCAAACCAGAATAGGGAGGACCCTATATTAGGCTGTGATAATATTAGATGTTCATAATATCCCTATATTCCAACTTTTGTTTCCAAACATGGGAACCATTTCTCCAAGGAACGATCATAGGGTTCCATTTTTTGCAATATTTCGACTCATATGCACTCCACAAGCTAGGTTTTGTTCTAAGTGACACCATAGCTTACAAAAAAAAGCTTTAGAGACAACATATAGCGATCGAAAACCCACACCCCCTTTTTGCCACACCTACTGTATTGCTCCAGAAAAATTGAGCAAATATTTTGTGTAGCTTGTTAATCACATAAGGTGGGGGAGTTATAGAGAGAGTAGATGTATTGGCATACTTTGGAGAACATTAGAGATTAATACAACCTTTCCTCCTATAGACAACAACTTTCGTTTCCAATCCTACAGCTTATTCATTATCTTATTCATGAGATCTTTGTAATAATCCATCCTCCTTCTAGCATAGAAAATAGGACATCCAAGGTACGTAAATGGGAAATCCTTCTTAGTTATACATGTGATCCATTGCACCTTGTTCACCACTACTTCTCGTGCTGAATGATGCATGTATATGGCAGATTTGTTCTTGTTTATGAGCTGGCCAGATGCACCCTCATAGGCTGACAAGACTTCCATGATCAAACGTAATGACCTTGCACGAGAAGAAGTAAATATGATAGTATCATCCGTGTATGCTAGATGATTTATCTTGGGACTCCATTTGGTCAATACAAATCCATAAAAAGGATCGATTCCTATGCAATGCATTCAACCCTCTTGATAATGCTTCAGCATCCAGTATAAATAAAGTAGATGATAATGGATCACCTTGCTTCACCCCCTTGTTGATTTTAAGAAACCTTGCGGATGTCCATTAAGTAATATTGAATACCAATTATTTGAAATAATCTCATATATCAAGCCATTGAACCTTTATCCAAATACCATCTTCCTCAATACCTTAGTTAAGAAAAGCCACGACAATCGATCATAGGCATTGTTCATGTCTAATTTGATCACTACATTTGGTAGTGCTTTGGTTCTAAGTCTGATGTCTGTGATGATCTCTTGTGTTAAGAGAATATTTTCTACTATGCTCTTGCCCTTTACAAATCCAGAATGTTCTTAGATATTAGATTTGGAAGCAACACTACAAGACTTTTGTGCACAACTCTAGAAAAGATCTTGTTAACAAAATTGCTAAGGCTAATTGGTCGCATACCAGAGAAAGTCAAAACTTACTTCTTCTTTGGTAGCAATACCATATTAGTATGAGTGACGTATCTGGTCAATTCATGACCATTGAATAAAGCCTTCACCATATTTACAATGTCATCACCAATTATATCCCAACAAGTATGGAAAAAACATTCAGAAAAGCCATCAGGACCCCCTGCACTTTCCCCATTTAGACCAAAAACAACCTGTTTTACCTCTTCTTAAGTAGGTTGTGGTATCAATTCCAAGTTTTGAGCATTGTCTATCATTGTATGTATATGATCAAGGATGCCAAAGGAAGTGGGAGCAGTTTCTTCATGAAATTGGGCTTGAAAAAATCTCACTGCTTCATCAGCCATCTCAACACTATACTCTAACCAATCACCATTAGAATTTTGCACTCTCTTCAGCTGCAATCTTCTTCTTCTTCCATTAACTTGTGCATGGAAGAATTTTGTATTCCTATTCCTATCTTGTAACCATGACATTCCAGCTTTTTGCTTCCAAAATTCCTCCTCCAATGCTAAAAATCTGATCAATTCTATTTGAACTTTCTACAGCCTTTCTCTGTTATGATATGTATGAGACCTCTCAAATTGAGCCTCATGCACTATCACAACCTCCTCCAGACTTGTAATTCTTTGAAAAATATCTCCATATGTTGCTCTACTCCATATTGACAAAGCTTTCTTCAATTTCTTGAGCTTGTGATTAAACACAAAGAAAGGATCTTTTACAAAGTCTGCATTCCAATTTTGTTCCACCACATCTTTAAATGTGGGATGCTTACTCCAAAAATTGAGAAATTTAAAAACCTTCTTGATTGGTGTAGCATCAATATTGCTTTTCAATAGCATGTGACTATGATCAAATCCTATTTTAGATAAGTGAGCGATCTCTAAATTAGGCCACATCTGTTGATACATCAAATTGCCCATACATCTATCCAATCTTTTGAAGATGCAATCATATTCCCCTCTCCCATTCTACCAAGTGATAATACTTCCTTTGAAGCCTAGATCACAGAAGTTACATGTGTTAATACAATGCCAAAAGTCATTTACCTCATTCATAGACACTGATAGTCCACCAAATTTATCCTCCTCATTCCATATAACATTAAAGTCCCCCCTTACAAGCCAAGGTAAGGACATATCACTAGCCAAGTGATACAAACTGTCCCACAGTTCTATACGCTCGATGGAATCACATTTTGAATACACAAATGTGACTATAAATGATAATTGAGTATCCAGGTTTGTGAATTTCAAATTAAGCTGATGTTCCAAGTCATAAATTATATCAACTTCATGCTCATCATCCACAAACACCCAAATTTGATTAGAAACATTAGAGAAAGCCTGTAGCATTCCAATCCTCCTCCTATATCTTTCCAGCTTCTTCTTCTTTTGTTTTGGTTCCATGATTCCTATAAACTTAAAATGATGCTGCCTTTGCATGGTGATAAGCCTCTCAAAGGTTTGCATTGTATTTACTGACCTCACATTCCAAATGATAGAATTCATTATTAATTGTGAGATATAGTTTGGGTCCTTCGAGTTTGAACCCCAAGCACTATATTTTGATTGTTAGCTTTTGGTTGTTTCTTCTTCCCCCTTCCAACTGATTTCCCTTTATCCATGTGCCTAGCTGAGAGATAACCTTGCCTTGCAACATGCTTGAAGTTTTGATAAGTAGATTCATCATCAAGGTCTCTCCCTTTACCACTAATGTTATGATCTTCACGCATGACCTCCAGAGGATCTGTCAGTTGGTTATTTTTAGGTTTAGGAATCAAAATTTTGTGCACATTATCCTAATTCTGATGTGCTTCAATATCACTAGGCTTAGTATTTTTGTTCAGTCTTGCTTCCACATTATGACTATCTTTCACACCATCAGAAGGCTTCAAAGTCTCTTCCTTATTCACTCCATCTCCAGCCTTATCCATAATCACATCAGTGATCCTATCCTTATCTCCCAATGATTTTTCGGAAGTTATATTTGGCTTTGCTGGAGGCAGTAACCTATCAAGGTTAGGGCTAGAATTTTTTGAGCATCATTGATTTCTAAAATTATGCCATTCCTTTCATCTTGATTTGCTACATATTCAGTAATTTTTCCATTATTGTTATCTGTATTCCCCTGCTCTTTGTTGGTCCTTTCATTAATACTTTGTTCCTCTTCTTCCTTTTCCTCATCTGATGATTTTTCCTCACCACTGGCTCCCTCAGTTAATTCACCTTCCTCTTAGTCTTCGTCTGTTTGATCACTCCATAGCTTACTTCCACTAAGTTGTAGTCTCTCATCATCCCTGATTATCCTAGTTGCTGCTTCAATATTAGTTGTTTGAGATTGTATTTCTTGATATGACTTGTTGGTTGTGACACTATTATTAATGAAAGTTCTATTCACCCATGCTGCTGTAGATTCCTTTTGAACATCAATAGCTGTTGCATTTCCATTCCCTGCAGAATTTGTGATGATTCTTTTATTTGAGCCTTCCATCTTATTCGATTTAGGAGTAACCACAGTAGCTGCATGATTTAAATTCCCAGTTTTATTAGGATTAGGTGTAGGACTTCTTATTTCAGTGCGTTATTCCACAACAACCAACTTACTATTATTGCCATCATCACCATCCTGAACCTCTAAAGCTGTAAATTTGTTAGCAGTTTGAATTTGCTGAGTAATAACTGTCCTAGCTGGAATAATTTCTTTCCTTGAATTACCATTATCTTGCTGGCCATTACCACTAGGTGGAACAATTGCCTTTCCTGAATTATCATTATTTTGATGAGCAATACCAATACCCTGTTGCACATTATTAATATCCATTGTAACAATTTCCTTGTCAGTTTGACCTTGCACCATAGATTGGTTTGCACCATTCTTCACACGATTGTCTCTTACTTCTTTCCATTGCTCACCAACATTCACCACCACTCTTTCCACTTGACAGAATCATCAAAGGTTCTTTATTCTGTTCTTTGTTGTTAGCATTCCCATATGCCTCCTGATTTCCTTGATAATTAACCATCAATTCTGGATGCAAACGCCAACATTCAATATCCTCATGACCTTGCAATCTACACTGATTACAGTACTTAGGTAGCATATAATAATTAATTGTTACCCACTCTGTCCTTATTTCTCCAGATGCTTCATTTTAATATCCATCCTAACTTTCTTAGGATGATCTGCTAACAAATCCAAAAGCACTTTAACCCTTGCACAACTAGGTCTAGTCTTATTAATTGTAGCCATATCAAGGTAAAGTGGGTTTCCAACCACTGAAGCAAGTAAATATAAATATTTCTTCACAAATAAAGTAGGTAACAGGCCTGGAAAAGAGACCCATGCCATGTCCATTGGAGTCTCTTCTCCAGCTTTAAACTTGGCATCATAGATGAGTGGACGTAACTGATATTCATAACCATTCTTGTCTTTGATATAATAAGCACCCTTCGACGTAAAATCAATGAAATATTGTCATAAAGTATGTCGAATGAGAACATGCCTACCTCTAAGAAATCCAATACTACATTCTCCCTTGATTCCACATTGCGCATGTACAATGCGATGAATTTCTTGCAACTCTGGCCATCCATAAGCAAATTTTCTAACCACAGCATATTGAAGTCCTTCTATAACATTCATTCGCTCAACTTATGCCTCCGTAAACTTGAATAATGGTTGTCCATTCAAAACCGATGCTCGTCTCAATGGAATAGGCTCAACAGATGAGGCACGTTCATGAATGGCTACATTAATAGTGCTAGGTTTTAGTATCTGGGTGTAATCCAAGGGTGTTTTTGATTGTGTAGTAGGGTTAGGAGTAATGGAGGAAGGTTGGGAAGGCAGAACAACCGTTGGAGGAGGATGGCCGCCGACCGAAGAGGCCATTGACGTAGGGTTTTGGCTTTAGTTTTTAGGGTTTTTGCATGAGAGAGAATAGAGCATTAGTCATTGAGAAGCCTTACATGTGTGATTGTTACGTATGAATCAAGCAAAGAAGAGTTCTCGTTTAAAATTTTAGATACACATCTACTACAGCTTAGCTTCGGCATATATTACCTCATCATATGCATTTGACTAACCACCTCAAAACTCAAAAGTCGATTCTGATTTCCACCATGAAACTCAACCACTATTCTATGCATATATATTATTAAAAAGAATTTCGATACATATCTCATTGGTCTATATACTTCAAAGATTTATAATATTCTGATGATTAAGGTGATAATAATATGTATGTTATGGGATATCTTATATCAAAATTAATTTCTTATGCAGCCAACCAAATCAACACTAAACGTGATTGGAATGTAGATAGTATGTTGACCGTCCAATATGTTTTACACTTTGATTTATTACAATATCAAGAAGATTTACATCTTTTTTACTTTAAAAACTAGTTAGATTTTATATATTTAATACTATTGACATGACTAAGAGTCTGTATGACCAAGCTTATGGGAGATCAAAAATATGTTTTTTTTGCCCAAAATAATATTTGTTTAAAAATATGAGGTGTTTGGCTAAAACAGGGAAAAGCTTTTGAGCAGCAGCAGAAGCAAATTTTTTGCTTTTGGAAGAAGCTACAAATTCTAGCTTCTTTCAAGAAGCAGAGGCAGAATGTTAATTTTTTCAATACAAAAATAGTGTTACCATAAATTTATATTTTCGAAATTATCCCTCTTTAATTTAACATTTACTTTTTTTTCTGCCATCTTTTTCTTCTCCTTATTATTTTTAGAATATTTTTATTCTTCTTCTCTTATTCCTCTTTGGAATAATCTTTCTACTATAAATAGATATCTTTTTTCTCTTCCGTCATTTCTTCGTTTTTCCGTCTCCTATTACTCTATGAAATAACAAGGCTAATTACTAGATCCACGCACTTCCTTCAAAAGGTACTTTTCTTTTACCAATATTATATGATCTCCAGTTTGTAGTATTATTTATATTTTTTTTCTTTGTGAATGCATATAATATAGTCGACTTAATGAACTACTATCTAGTTGTCTTTGCTCAGGAATATGTGGTGCTTTCTTTACATGTAACTTCTAAGTACAATCTTTCTTATTATTACTTTTATATAATTATATTTTATATTAATTAAAAATTTTAACGTATATTATTTCATGTTTTATACTTTAATTAAATAAAGATAAAATTTAGTTAAATTCTTTTATAATAAATTATTTAAAATTTCTCTTTTGTAGATAATGCTAATTGTAAACTTAACTTTTATTATTATTATTTTTTAATTTGACACTCAAAAGTACCTTTTGGAAAGATTGGCCAAACACAATTTATTTATCAAATATCTTTAAATATACTTCTCAAATGAACTGGCCAGACACAAAGTGCTAATCTCCAAAAATACTTTTTTGAAAAGTACTTTTGAACAAAAACACTTATCATTTCCTGTTCCTTCCAAAGGTATGATGGAGACAGTGTTTCTTCTTTGGCCAGTCGAGACTACGAAATTACTAGAAACTTTCAGGAGTGGGAAGTAATAGGTTTTCATAGGTTCTCAAAGAGGTATGTTAGTTTTGATTTTGAAGAGTGTCATTTTTTCCGATGAAAATCTTGTCGGGAAGGTTTAAATATTTTTGAGAAGAAATGATGGTTTGTTTGGACTAATTTATAGACTGAGGTTTGGTTAAGGTATGTATTAGGATATGAATTGATCATATTTGAATTTTTACTATTGGAAATAGTTGTTGCGCAAGGGAAGGTTTTGGTGGAGCTATAGTGGAGAAGAAAGGAAAGAGAACAAAAAATAAAATATGGTAAATTGGTTTTAAAAAGGATGGGACCCAAATATTACAAATGTCAAATAATAAATGGTCTTAGTATCTGACATGGTGTTCATGTCAGGCAATTTAGATACACGCTCCGAGGGAAGGGTTTATTATAAGTATTTTTATCGAGTTTGAGTGCTAAAATGGGAAATTCGAAAGTTTATGTATCGACTTTAAAATCCGATGCAAGTTTTAGTGGCCCACAAAGCCATTACGCTTTATATTAAATCAAATAGCTCAGTAGTAAGAGCATTTTTTATATTTTATATATTTAGTTGAACTTATATATAAAAGTTCAATAATCATTCACTGACACATCACAAGTAAGAGTATGAATATTTTATTTTTATAATTAGTAAGAATGAAATAGTTTAATTTATCAAAACATTACAATTAATTTGCCACGAATTTATATAATTAAAATTTAGACTTAGTATTTTATTATATTGGTTAAACCATTATTCTTCAAGTGTAGTGAAGTTCTTACATACGATGGATGTATCAATAAAAAAAATATATGTCTTCTAAATATAGTAATTAAGTTTTATTTATTACTTAAGCGTTGTTACTTACTATTTATGAATTCACCATTGACATCAGCTAGAGAGAAGGAATTAGTGTTGAAGAGAGAAAAGAGAAGGCAGTTGAGAGAGAATTTTTTTCTGTTATTTTCTGTACAGTATAAAATGAAGACTACTGATCACGCTCAACTATGTCTAATAAAAGACTAAACGGGCGATGCAAATATAATACGGGGTATTATGCCCAGAGTCGATCCGACAGGAAATTTACGTATCAATCAAGTCTTTAGAATATGCAACTTTTACTCAATCAATTCTCTCAAGACTTTTTAATATAAATTGGTGATGTTTTACTAATTCTACTGACAATAATAATAACTAACAATNNNNTTGCAAATATAATCCGGGGTATTATGCCCAGAGTCGATCCCACAGGGAATTTACGTATCAATCAAGTCTTTAGAATACGCAACTTTTACTCAATCAATTCTCTCAAGACTTTTTAATATAAATTGGTGATGTTTTACTAATTCTACTGACAATAATAATAACTAGCAATCACTAACAATGTGTTGTAAATAATGATGATAAAGGTCTAAGGTTATGATTTCCCCCGTTGATGAACTTACTTCTCGGATACTTCTTATAGTTTGATTAATTGTCTCTATCAAACATGAACACTCTATCTACCATAAATCTCTCTCAAGTAATTATGATAATTTACTATATGCACTCTTTCAAGTTACGCTAGTTAGATTGCATTACAGTTCACTTTAGATTGCCCGCGAGGTATCGTTATCTCTAATCCAACCTCTAAACCCTCGGTTATGACTTTC